>CAUYPK010029626.1:0-11995 GCA_963574355.1 Loris lydekkerianus
CCACCACCCCCCACCGCGGGCCGCCCGTTGATAATGGGTTTAGATCCCAAAAAATCGCCCTCCGTTGTCTTTCGCCCCCCACCCCCCCCCCCCCGCCAGTCCTGCCCCGAAGCTAGGTTGAGCCCAGCTGAGTCCAATCCACGCAGAGCCAGGTTCCGCCCCTTCATAACTGGCCGCAGTTCAACCCTGCCCTTGTCGGCATTTAGTTTTCTGCCACTCAACCCTCCTTTGCATGTCTGGCAGCCGTCCTGCTCTTCTACCTCCGCTGAGTTCTAAATTCGTCTTTTCTAGCTAATCACCATAGAGTTGCCGGCCGCCTACGCAAAGTCTAACCGGACCCACCTCCCTGCCTGCAGCTACGCCCATTTCTATATAAGTCCTGCTTCCGTTGAGCAGCGTGGCGTACAGCACCGCCCCTTTGATGTTTTGGCAGCTGTCTAGGAGCCCTTCATCCGCCAATCAAAAATAGAGGCATCCTTGGAGGCAGTCTGTGGTCCATCAATCCCATTTAGGCCAATTGGTGTGAAGTAGGCGCCCCCAAGTTTTATCAATTGCCCACGGTCTATCAGTCCTCCTTGAGCCAATCAGTGTGCAGCACCAGCGAGACCAAACACGTCTCCTTGGGACGCAAGCTGCTGTCTGCGGTCCTTCACTTCCCTTTGGGCCAATCATAGCATAGGTTTGTGGGGCAGGGCCCGCCCTGCCAAACCCTAAAAGCCGTACAGTCGATCCATGGCACTTTGGCCAATCAACCAGCGGCGGGGCGCTTGGCGCCTCCTCCACAGGCCCACGTGAGCGATGGGGAAACGCAGGGGCGGATTCTAGGTGCTGCTGCCGCCGCCGCCGCCGCCGCCGCCACCACCGCCGCTGCCTCGGAACCCTGGTCTGGGGGGCGGTGGGGCCGCGTATGGAGCCCCCGCCCCCCGGAGCTGCCAACATTGCCAACGCCGCCACCGCTCTGCGCACAGGTGAGCCCTGGGCCTAGAGGGTGGAGGGGCCCGGTCCGTGACCCCAAGTATCCTTCCCGCCCCCGCGCGGGGGATGTGGCTTGGCCCATGGCCTGCTGGTGTCCGACTCCCCACCGCCACCACCGTGGCTAGTGGATCTGCGTGTGGCATTACCCACTCCTTTCGAACCCCGGTTAGTGGATCTGACCGTGGCCTAACCTCCCCCTCCCGTTGTATAATGGATTGGTCTGCGTGCTTATATTTCTCCCCACCCTAACTTAGCGGTGGAATCGTCCATGGTCTTGCCCCTGACCTCTACTTAAACAGAGAACCAGTCTATGGCAGTGTCCAACTCCCTTAATAGTAGATACATTTTAATGTTTGTATTTCTCCTGGCCTCAACTTTCAGGGGACCCATCTGTGGTCTTGTTTATTCCACACATACCCCATTCCTTGTAGCGAATCAATTCGTGGCACTGAACCCCCCCCCCCACACACACACACACACACACACTTTAACAGTGAGTGAATCTCAGTTTGTATTCTTGCCTCTTTCTGTCCCTCACTGCATCAGTCTGTGGCTTTATCGGCCTCCCCCGCCCGCCCACGTTTTATAGTGGATCAGTCTGCATGTTTGGATTCACATCTCGCTAGTTATCAGTCCATTGCCCTGTCTCGCCTCCCTTTTCTATAGACTGTCCAGACCTTGGGCTTCTCCCCTCCTTTTGATAGTGGGTCAATTTAGTGCTTTATATCTCCCTGTTTTCAACAGTTCATTTCATGGCTTTGTCTCTCTTGCCTTTAAATCAGACTCTGATGGCTTTTCTCTCCCTTCATTGTGGTGCAGGAGTCAAGAAGCTTTTCCGTTTCCCTTCCCCCAGCACATGAGCCTTATCTCCCCTCCCTTTGTAGTAGATCTGCTCACTGGCCTTCCTGCTAGCTGCATACTTACCCCACACACATACACTCCCTGAGTCCAGTGCTTTACGACCCCTACCCCCAGGAGTGTCAGCCCGTGTACTTTTATTTTTGTCTTTTTTTTCCTTGTAGTGGATCAGCCCATGGCCTTCCCTGTCCCCCACCTCTCAATAGTGGGTCAACCTGTGTGTTTTTTGAACTCAGGGCTTGTTTACTCTAGAATTACTCCTTCATGCATACTGTTAAACACCCAGATGTCCTATCTGACTACATACAATAAGTGAATACATTAGTGCTAGTGATGGTGATTAATGCCAATAGGAGCTAACACTTACTGAGCACCTGCTACATATTAAGTGAAGTGAATTCTCATTTCAATTTCAACCCTATGAAGATAGTCCTGAGGAAGCCTGCCTTACTCAAAGGTGGTCCAGTAAGTACCCAGGGCACAGGAGAATTTTTGAGGCTCCCCTCTTAGCCCTTTTCCCACTCCACTTGAGGCACCACTCCTTAAAAATCAAATGGCCTAGTGGGGTGTCTCATACTTGAAATCCCACCACTTTGGGAGTGTGAGGCAGGAAGATTTCTTGAGGCCAGGAGTTCAAGACCAGCCTGGGCAATGTAGTGAGACCCCAGCTCTACCAAAAAAAGGGAAAAGTTAGCTCAGCATGGTGGTGCTTGTAGTCCCAACTACTCAGAAAGCTGAGGCAGGAAGAGTGCTTGAGCCCAGGAGTTGGGGGTTTCAGTGAACTGTGATGGCACCACTGCACTCTAGCCCAGGTGATAGAGCAAGAGCCTGTCTCAAACAAACAAACAAACAGCTCCCATCTCCATGCTTTTGCTTTTGTTCAGAGCTGTCTTCATTCCAAGTCTTGTCTCAGCACCTACCCACCCCCACTCCCAGCAGCTGTGTGACCTTAGATGTGTGATTTAACCACTATGTCTCCCTGCTTCTGTTTCCTTGTTTGTCAAATGAGGGGACCAGAACTAGAATCTCCTCCAGAGCAACTAATACTTGTGAATTAATAGTAAAACTAACACTCTTTCTGGCCTTACCTCTTACACTCTGCAATCCCTAACCATGCTCCAGCCAGGCTGGCTCCACCTCACTGCTCTTCCTCAGACACAAAAGGCTTGGTCCAGCCTCAGGGCCTTTGCATTGGCTGCTTTTTCTGCCTCAACACTACTCCCCCCTACTGGATATCTATTTACTGTTGTTCCTTTTAGGGCTCTGTTCAAATGCCGGCCCTTAAAATGTTCACCACACTGTGGTGCACGTAACACTGCATAAAGGCTCAGTTATCCAAGATGTGTCTAAAAATGCCAGTTTATATGTGAATAAGGTGAGTGTGATTTTTGTCTACAAACAAAACTGGGATGTATGTAATATAATCTATAAAAGCTGTTTCTAAGAATGCTAGTTGTATGTGTGAATAAGAACCGGGTTATTTCATTGAAAGAATGTGTTTACAAAACTGGTAGCTAGCTGGGCTTGGTGGCACATTCCTGTAGTTTGGGAGGCTTGGGCAGGAGGATTTCTTGAGCCCAGGAGTTGAGGCCAGCCTGGGCAACATAGCAAGACCCCTGTCTTTTTTTTAAATGGTATTTGTAATACACTCGCCTAACGGCACAGGTGTGAAAAATATTTATAAAAGTGCTTTAATTTCATTGCACCTGGGTAGTGCTATTTCAGTAAAGAATGTGCTTGTCACACCATGGTGCTTGGAATGCACCATATAAAAGCATGCGTATAAAAAATGTTTCTAAGAATCCTATTTGTAAAGACAAAAGTCACCCTCTTCCTAACCCCCTGAACCTGTGCACCTAGCAGAGCTCAAGTTCCTTCCCTGTATTGTTTGTCCCTCTGCCATTTATCACTGACCCACTGTAGACTTTACTTGTTTATTGTCTGCCTCTCTCTGTTAGAATGGGAATCCTATGAGTACTCAGTTTTTGTCTGCTTATTCACTGCTGTCTCCAGCTCCTGAAAACGTACCAGTTACACAGTAGGTGCTCTGTGAGAATTGATTGCATGAATGATTGGGAAAAATATATCATTTCAGACATCAGTGTGGGGGATCGATGGGGAAGATGAAAGGCTATGAGAGCTAGTTAAGATGATAGTTAGTTGGGACTATTCCTTCCACAAACCTTTACTGAGCACCAGACACTGTTCTAGGTACTGGGGTTATGAGAGGGAACAAAACAGGCAAAAATACTCTTGTGGAGCAGGCATTTATTAAAACTTGGTAGCCAGGCTTGGCACCTGTAGCACAGTGGTTACAGCACCAGCCACATAGACCCAGTCTGGTGGTTTCAAACCCGGCCCAGGCCAGCTAAACAACAATGACAACTGCAACAACAAAAAAATAGCTGGGCGTTGTGGCAGGCCCTTATAGTCTCAGCTACTTTGGAGGCTGAGGCAAGAGGATTGCTTAAGCCCAAGAGTTGGAGGTTGCTGTGAGCTATGATGCCACGGCACTCTACCAAGGGTGACATGGTGAGACTCTATCTCTAAAAAAAAAAATTGGGTAACCCGGTGTTGCAGTGGGCACCTGTAGTCCAGCCACTCAGGAGGCTGAGGCAGAAGGATCATTTGAGCCCAGGAGTTTAAGGTTGCTGTGAGCTAGACTGATGCCACAGCACTCTAGGCAACAGAGTAAGACTCTGTCTCAAAAGAAAAAAAAGTGGGGGAGATGAACTACATGAACAAAACAAGTAAAATTAGATAATACGTTAGACAAATGCTAAGGAGAAAAAAATGAAATGGGGCAGGTAGGAATAGATTTTTGGGGTGGTTGAAATCTTAGGCACCAAGAAGGCCACACTTGTAAGGTGACTCTTGAATGAAGAGCCTGAAGGAGGTGAGGGACAGAGCCAAATGTCTAGAGGAAAGAGCAGCCTGTGCGAAGGCCCTGAGGCGGGACTGTGTTGTTCATGTTCAAGCAGTATCATCCAGAGGCCAGTGTGCCTGGAGCAGAGGTTGGAGAAGGTTAGAAGCACAGCCAGAGAGGTGATGAGAGCCAAATGGTGTAGGTAGGCCATGGTCACAGGCTTGAGGGGAAGGCAAGGTGACCCATTAGCTGATAGCTAACATTTGCTGAGTGGCTGCCATGTGCCAGAGACACTTTCCTAAGGCCTTTATATATACTGACACATTTAATCTTCACAGAAGCCGCCGAGGGTAGGTGTAGTTTTGAGAGTATTTGATTTGGAGAGTAAAATATCCTTATTTTACAGATAGTAAACAGACACAGAGAAGTTGAGTAACTTGCTCAAGGTCACACAGCCAGAACAGGGGCAGAAGAGTATGAGGCTGTAGACCAAGAACAATAGATACGCAGGTTATCCAGTGCATGGGATAAAACAGAAGAATTAATTCTTCTACAGGCTATTTGGAACTTGATGATTGTATAATAAAGGAGCCCTTTATGTGAGGGAAAATCTCTCCCAGCAGGGAGAACAGCACACCTATCTTCAGGGATGGGGATTGTCCTGGGAACCATAGATTATGTAGGGTGGGTGCCAAGGAGCCTTTGTTGTGCGAACTGTTCCCTCCCTATTCCCTCCTGTTTCCTCCCTCCGCCTGATGTCAGCATGTCTTGCTACCTCCCTTCCATCAGGGCAAATGCCACTTAAGACCTCTCTGCTCATCCTGTGCATAGGCACATTGTTGTCACCCTCTAAGATCTTACATTTATATCTTTCTCTTCATAGCGAAGTGGTGGCATAAGGTAGCTAGGATTGCGGACTGGAGCAGACCACTTAAGTTTGAATCCTGGATCTGCCAACTTTGCTTGTGTGACACTGGGCGAGTTACTTCTTTGTACCTCCATTGCCTTATTTGGAAAATGGGGGAAATATTAATACCCTTTAGTGTTGATTTGAGGATTAAATGAATGAAATGATTCAGTGTGTGGCACACAGTAAGATCTCTGTGCCTTGTTGTATTATTTAATTATTAGTCATAGTGTACACGCAGGTGTCCAACAGGCCTTGGAAACTGACCATCCTATTCTCCTGCAGGACTCCCATCTCAGCTGTTCACGCCACCATCCTTCCAGGTGATCAGGCTACAAACCTACAATCACCTTTTACTCCCCTCTCTTAGCGCCCAACCCCATGCTCTCTGTCAGCAAGTCCTATTCTGTCTTCAGACTTTATCCCAAAACCCAGTCACTTCTCACCAGTTCCACGGACACTGTCATTGCCTGTCACTTAAACAATTGCAGTAGCCTCTTTAACCCCAAAGTCTGTTCTCTCAACAGCCGGAGGGATCCTGTCAAAATCCTATCACCCTTCTGTTCACAATCCTCTTGTGGCTATTGCCTCAGAGTCACAGTCCTGACAGTTCCCAAAAAACCTCATTCAGTCTGGCCCCTCTTTCTCCTCCATTCTCATCTCCTGCTGCCCCTCTTTCCCCCTCCACCCGTGCTGACTGCCCTTTCTCCCTTTCACCTGCCAGCACTCTTTAGTCTTGAGTGTCTCACATCAGCCACTCTCTTGGCCTGGCTCACTTCCCTCAGATACTAGCTCCATCCCCCCACCTCCTTTAGGTCTTTACTCAGTTGTCACATCCTCAGTGACTACCCCTGTGAAAATAACAGCCTCTTCCCTTTTTTTCCATAGCCCTTATCATCATCTTTAAATATTTTACTTGTTTCTTGTCTGTCTTCTCCACTAAGTGTGAGTTCCACTAGAGCAGGGATTTTTGTCTGTTTTGTGGAAGGCTATATCCTCAGCACCTCGCCCACTGTAGGCATTCAATAAATGCTTGTTACATGAGTTCATTGAAGATAAGTAAATACCTCTCATTAAAGCAGATTACTAGAACTCTTAGGGGTCATGTGGGAGAAGTGATAATAAACAAAATACAAGATCCTGTGTGCCATTGAGGCTAGAAACCAGTGGTCAGATTTCACTTAAACGGATAGGTTCTGTTGCCGCTGAAAAAGGAACTATTACAATTGCCTATCTTCGCCACCAGGAGGCACACCGAACTCTTTGGGTCCCTGAAACAAGCCTTCCTTCAGAATAAACTAGGTCTCTGATGAGAGGACTCTAATGGACACTTTGTGGCACTGTGGCTTGTATAATACTCTAAAACCATGGGTGCTGCATGAATGAACCAGTTCAGTCATAAGAGGGTCATACTGTGTATTTCATTGCAGATTAAAGAATCAAGCTATAAATAACAGGTTCTTCTTTGTGATTTAGGCTTTATTCTTTTATTTATTTATTTTTATTTATTTATTTATTTTTTTTTGAGACAGTGTCTCTCACTTTGTTGTCCCTGGTAGAGTACTGTGGCATCACAGCTCATGGCAACCTCAAATTCTTGGGCTCAAGCAATTCTCTCATCTCAGCCTCCCAGGTAGTTGGGACTACAGATGCCCGCCACAACACCCAGCTATTTTTAGAGATAAGATCTTGCTCTTGTTCAGGCTAGTCTCGAACTTGTGAGCTACAGGCAGTCCACCTGCCTGGGCCTCCCAGAGTACTGGGATTATAGGCGTGAGCCACTGTGCCCGGCCTTAGGTTTTATTCTTAACCCAAGGATCCCCCCCAGGTGAACAGTTGGTTGATTAAAGTTCATTCCCTTAAGGAATAGGAAGCTCATGTTTATTTCTAGTTTGCTCTCAGGAAAGGGAGCAGTTATGGGGCAAAAGGGAGGATCCTGTTCTCTGAGGGATATGCAGAGAGGGAGAGGTTGGTGTGAGGATCAGTTTAGTCTAATGGTTAAAAACTTAGACAACTGGAACCTGACCACCTGGGTCCAAATGCTGGCTCTGCCACTTATGCTATGTGGCCTGTAGAAGTTACTTAGACATTTTGTGCCTCAGCTTCCTTATCTACAAATTACTGATAAGAATGCCTACTTCTCGGAGTCATGATGCCCGATAAATAACTCAATCCCTATAGAAACAACAGTACAGGTATCCTTGCCTTTATCCAAAAGCCCCTGGGGCCAGATGTGTTTCAGAATTTCCAATTTTTCAGATTTTAGAAAGATAACATGGTGTACATACAATGTGTTACATAACACCCTTAACTCTGTAATCAGCTATGTTAATATTGCTGCAGCAAAATGTTTAAACATGCACACTAAGCGAGAATCAATAAAGACCAGAAAGGGCCTTGTTTCATTTCCAATCAAGTTTTGCTGCCAAAAAAGTTAAAAAGAAGCTTTCTGTTTTTAGACATTTTTTGGATTTTGGAATAGCAAATAAGGAATTATGAACAAATCAGAAACTAATATTTATTTAGAGCTTACCATACCCCAGGCATAAGTATGTAATTTACACAATAACCCTTGGAATTAACTATTCTTGTCTCTATTTTACAGATGGGGGTATCATTATCCCTTTATTTATTTATTTATTTTGAGACAGAGTCCCACCTTGTTGCCCTTGATAGAGTGCCATGGCATCACACCTCACAGCAACCTCAAACTCTTGGGCTTAGGCGATTCTCTTGCCTCAGCCTCCTAAGTAGGTGGGACTGCAGGCCTCTGCCACAATGCCCGGCTATTCTTTTATCGCAGTTTGGCCGGGGGTGGGTTCAAACCCGCCACCCTTGGTATATGGGGCCGGCACCCTACCCACTGAGCCACAGGTGCCACCCGTTGTCCTTTTTTTTTATAGGTTACAAAATTGAGACACAGAGGCTTGGCGCCTGTGGCTCAAGTAGCTAAGGCACCAGCCACCTACACCTGAGCTGGCAGGTTCAAATCCAGCCTGGGCCCACCAAACAACAATGATGGCTGCAACCAAAAAATAGCCGGGCATTGTGGTGGGCGCCTGTCGTCCCAGCTACTTGGGAGGCAAAGGCAGGAGAATTGCTTGAGCCCAAGAGCTAGAGGTTGCTGTGAGCTGTGATGCCACAGCACTCTACCCAGGGTGACAACTTGAGGCTCTGTCTCAAAAAAAAAGAGTGAGGCACCTGTGGCTCAGCGAGTAGGGCACCGGCCCCATATACCAAGGGTGGTGGGTTCAAACTCAGCCCCCAGCCAAACTGCAACAAAAAAAACAGCTGGGTGTTGTGGCAGGCACCTGTAGTTCCAGCTACTCAGGAGGCTGAGGCAAGAGAATCACCTAAGCCCAGGAGTTGGAGGTTGCTGTGAGCTGTGTGATGCCACGGCACTCTACCGAGGGTGGTGATAAAGTGAGACTCTGTCTCAACAGAAAAGAAAAAAAAAAAGAAAATTGAGACAGAGAGGTTAAAGAATATGCCCAGGGTCATACAGCTCATACATGGCAGAACCAGGCTTCAAAGCCTGGCAGTCTGGCTCTAGAGCCTGGGTGATTGTGTAGTAGGCCATATTGCCTCTCTGCTTAAAACAGTGCTTAACGTGTATTATACACACAATAGATATTACTGTTATCAAGAAGAAGAATGTTCAGGGACAGTAAGAAAGAGAGCAAGTGTTCAGTTTCAGGAAGGTATCATAAAGGAAAGGCCCTTTGGGCTGGGATTTGAAAGCAGCTAGGCATAGGAAGGGAGCTCCATGGGGAGTGAACAGCTTTGCCAAGATCTGGCAAAAGGAACCTCCAGAAAAATTTGATACTGATGTGGTAGAAGATACAGACAAATACGTTCAAATGAGGGGGGATTGCACTAGGTCTATATTCCTGTTGTAAGAAATTATCACAAACTCAGCTGCCTAAAACAAATTATCACCTATATGTTACCTGTTTTATTTTTTATTATCTATATATTCATTATAGTTCTGTAGGTGAGAAGTCCAACAATGGTCTCATTGAGCTGAAATCAAGGTGTTGGCAGGGTTGTATTCCTTCTGGTGGCAGCTCTAGGGGAGCATCTGTTTTCTGTTCATTCAGGTCGTTAACAGAATTCAGATCCTTGAAGTTGTAGGACTGAGGTCCTTGTGTCCTTACTGGCTGTCAGCTGGTGGTCATTCCTAGTTTTCAGAGGCTGCCATCAGTCCTTAGCTCAGAACCCCCTTCATCTTCAAAACAGCAATAGCAGGGTAAATCTCTCTCCCACTTTGAATTTCTCCTGCCTCTTCTGTCATCACATCTCTGAGCTACCTTTCAGTCTCCTCCTCTGCTTTTAAGAGCGCATATGATTAGATCAAGCTCGCTAGAATAATCCAAAACAATCTTCCTATCTTGAAGTCTATAACATTAATGTCGTCTGCAAAGTTCCTTTTTGCTATGTATCATAACATACAGGATTAGGATATGGACATCTTTGAGGCAGGGGTGGCATTATTCTGCCTACTATAGGCTTCCCTCTAACCCCCAAAGGTTCACATTTGTCCCACATGCAAAATACATTCACAACATCCTAACATCCCCACAAGTCACATACCATTACAGGAGACATCCAAAGCTAGACTGGGGAGCTTAGAAGTTAGTCTGAGGATATTTAGAGAATGATGGTTGCTTTTAGGGATAGAGGTGGAAGCAAGATGGCAAGAAAGGAATCTTCCTCCTGCTCACCTCTGCTCCCTCCTGTGTCCAAAGCCTCTCAGCTCTGAGCTGTCTACTCTCCAGGTTCCCTTGGGATGACGTGAGCGCTGCCCCAGCGATGGACCCATCTGTGACACTGTGGCAGTTTCTGCTGCAGTTGCTGAGAGAGCAAGGCAATGGCCACATCATCTCCTGGACCTCACGGGATGGTGGTGAGTTCAAGTTGGTGGATGCAGAGGAGGTGGCCCGGCTGTGGGGGCTGCGCAAGAACAAGACCAACATGAATTATGACAAGCTCAGCCGGGCTTTGCGGTACTATTATGACAAGGTATGACCTCTAAGACCAGGGCTGGGACCGCTGGCATTTTTATTAGAAATTTTGTTTTCTTGTTTTAATTGCTGTAACTATTAACTTTAGAAACAGTATTAAAATTTAGTATTTCTTAACTGATCTTCTTGATACCCTCAGACCAAGGGGGCCCCCAAGCATTTATCTCACTTATTTTTACTTTTCTTGTCTTACTGCCTCAGCTAAAACATTCACTGCATTATTAATATTGACTCTTCCTCACCCACTTTCTGAGATTCCCAAAGTGATACTATCCTGCCATCCCCCACACATTTCATTTTTGTGTCTTACTCCTATAGCCAAAATGCGAAAACACTGTTAATAATGACTAGTCTTCATTCTGTCCTCTGGAAGCCCTGAACCATGCCATATTCTCCCAGTTGTTTGATATCCTACAATATTTCATTTTCTTGTTCCTAGAATCAAAACCTCCCTGACTTTATTATACCTAACCTTTCCTTACTTTATCCTCTGGGACCCCCAACATTGATTTATTCTTTTTGTTTTGTTTTGTTTTTGTGACAGAGCCTCACTGTGTTATCCAGGCTGGTCTCAAACAATCCTCCAGCCTCAGCTTCCCAAAATGCTAGAATTACGAGCATGAGCCATTGCAACCTGCCAGGATGAGTGTTTTGGTTTTTTTTTTTTTTTGAGACAGCGTCTCACTCTGTCGCCCTGGGTAGAGTGTCGTAGCATCATAGCTCACAGCAACCTCAAACTCCTGGGCTCAAGCGATCCACCCACCTTGGCCTCCCAGAGTGCTGGAGTGACAGGCATGAGCATCTGCACCCAGCCCTCTTTTTTTTTTTAGATGGAGTCTTACTCTGTTGCCCAAGCTAGAGTACAGTGGCATGATTATTGGTCACTGCAGCCTCAAATTCCTGTGCTTAAGCCATCCTCCTGCCTTAGCCTCCTGAGTATCTGGAACTACAGGCATGCACCACCATGCCTGTCTAATTTTTCTTATTTTTTTATTAAGACTGAGTCTTACTTTCTTACCCAGGCTGGTCTCTAACTCCTCCCCAACATTTTTTATCAATTCTTTTCTTTTCTTCTCTTACTCCTTTAGCTAAAACCTCTAAAACAGCATGTTTAATGCCAGCTCCATGCCCCATCTTCTTGGATTCCCACAGTAGCACTAGTCTATCCCTGTATTTATACCAATTGTTTTCTATCATCGGCTTGCTCCTGTAGCTAAAATTTTAAATTTCCCTTATGCTATCTTCTCAGACTTCAGACCAGACTGGATTTCCCCTCCCTCTCATAGGTTATACCAGTTATTTCATTGATTTCTTTAGCTAAAATTTCTAAACTTTTTTTTTTTTTTTTTTTTTTTTTTTTTTTTA
>CAUYPK010029627.1:0-67738 GCA_963574355.1 Loris lydekkerianus
CCGTCCTCAGAGTTGGGGAGGTGTCTCTCCAAGATTAGACCCCAGCAGGATCACTCTATTGTTGCTGGATCTTTGTAGGGAGTGACCCTGTATAGTTCCTCTGGGGCTTCTCTAGCTAGGGAGTTCTGCTTGTGGAAGCAGCACCGGTGTGTGACACACCTGGATTCAGCAACATGGTAGGAGGTGGTGCACATGGTTCTGGGAGTGCCTGGTGCCCAGTGACTTTGACACAGAGAACCCAAGGCTCCAGCCGTCTCTGGCCAGAAGAAGGGCTCTGCGCAGAGGCAGGGAGGGCTCCAGAGGGCACACAGCTACCAGAGGCCTGGGCCAGATGAATGAGCTAGTGTGGAGGCTGGGAGGACACAGGAGGGGGGACGTAGTGTTGCGTGGCTCCCACAGTTTCTGGTCAGGGAATGTGGAGGCCCGGTAAGTGCAGGTCGGAGGTCGCTGCATAGCTCTTATGGAGGTCCGGGTGGCACCAAGCCCAGGAGTTTGAGGTTGCTATGAGCTGTGACGTCACGGCACTCTACCCAGGGCAACAGCCCAAGGCTCCAGTGTGCCAAAACTGCCTCACTCTGCCCCTAAGGATTAAGGCTGTAAGGCAGCTCAGCCCCCGCCTTAAGGCTGCTCAGTCACTAGGTTACTTTGTTCCGCCGATCCTTGCTCTGGGACCCTGAGGGCGGAGCTTTCCAGAGCAGTTTTTTCACACAATGGCTTCCTGTGCCCAGCTCAGTGACTTAGTCTGTGGCCCCAGACAATACCCAAAGTTCTCCACACTCATGCTCAAGCTCTCCCCAAGGCAGCTCAACTGAGTGCCAAGTCCAAGAACACCAAAAAAGTTCACAGGTAAGGCCTTTCTGGTTTGCAGTCTCACTGCTGCTTGTACTCACGGTTGCCAAAGTGATTAGGTCGATCGAACACATGCAACCACTTGCCAGTTTTCCACTGTTTTTGTCCTCCTCCTGGGGTCCAGAAGTCCCTTCCTGGCTCCCTGTATCCTCAAAGGGATGCTCATAGGCAGATCCCACCGCCAGAGATGTCTGGAGTCTTGTCTCCCCAGACTCGCCATGCCCCGTTGCAGGGAAGCTGTTACTCAGCCGCCACCTTTAATCTCCCTCCTTAAGATCATCAGTAATAATTTTAATTCATCTCAGAAAGCATTTTTTATAACTGGATGAGTCCAAAATTTATCCTGCGCAGTGGTCCCCGCTGCCGCCGCCTGGGGTGCCCTGGGAGCCCCTGCCCAACTTGCGCACTGTGGCGGGCTCCTCTCGATGGCCAGCGCCCCTGCTTGCACCAGGGCAGCTGGCTGGATGGGAAGTTGACTGTATGTCTTATGGTTTGTTACACAGTTAAGTGAAGCCATGGCTATTAAAATACATGACCATAACATATATGGCACTCACCACAGACAACCCCTACCATTTCCCTGCAATTTGGTGAGTCAAAACTTGTGGGAAATAGTGTTTACTTTGCTATTTTGTAGCTTACTGTTCTCAAACTTGAGAGCGCATCAGACACACAGAGAGGGCTGGTTGAATCACAGAGATCTGGGCTACACCTTCAGAGTTTCTGATGCAGCACATCTGGGGCGGGGCCTCAGAACTTACATTTCTGACAAGTTCCCAGGGTATCATTGATGCTGCTGGTCTGGGGACCACACTCTGAGAATCACCCATACAGTGTGATGAATGCAGACACCTCAAATAATATAAATAAAAGGTCAGCTGAAATCAGATTTAATCAATTGTAAAATAAAAGGAATTAAATCTTTTAAAAACCTTTCTGTACTTTCTCACCTTTTAAAATTTCTCTTTGTTAGTATACATACTTGCATGAAAATAGTCCTCTAAGTTTTATTTTCTCTCCAAAGTTCTGTGATGGAGCCTTAATGTTTGATTTTGCCTGCTACTCATTTGCTGCCTATGCTGGACCCAGTATCCAATCTTGGTATATGTCATAATGAAAAATATCTGGAGTGGGAGGGTTTGAGCTTACCTTTTCTTCTCCAAATCTCTTATCCTCCTTCTTACCTCAGTTATAAACCAAGCCACTTTATTTGTTGAAAAATATGCTATATAATTAATTGAGGGTGCAGGATTATTTCATTACAATGCTTTGCCTGTTGTTTATATGTAAATATACATAACACAATGATCTTTAATGTCAAGTTGTGAAATACCATTTTGTCATTAATGTTTAATCTCAGTGCTTTTAATCATGGTATTATAAGCATTTACATTTAAAAAATAATTTTTATAGCAAATTGGTAAGGAAAGTAGGCCACTTTATAATGGACAATTTTAACCATAGATACAGTATGTTTAGAGGACATGTTGGTTGGTTTGTAAATTGTAAAGAAATATTTGAATGTTCAGTTTTGTTATTCAAGGGAACAGTATTTCTTCCCTAAGCATAATCTGGCAGAGTGATTTTCATCCCTCTGAACCATCTATTTTCTTTTGTAACTGATATCTTTTTGTAGTTCCTCTTCTGTTAAACTCCTGAGTTATCTTTTTTTCTTTATAGTTGGTATAGATCATAAGTAGAATCTACCCTCTAGTGGCCAAAAGCAACATGAAAAAAAGACATAAGACAAGGCTAAAAAATTATGAAGAGATTGATTTTTTTTCATGTGACTAGTTTGTAGCCTAGTTTTAAAGGCAATTCCAAGAGGAGATTTTCAGAAATTTTTAGATCAACACAGTTAGAAAAATTCCCAAGGTGATGGAGAAGTTTACAGTCAAATCCTTTAAATATATGAGTGCTTCTGTTAAAGCAGGTTCACTGTTGAGTTCTCTTGGCTTCTGATGCCTTCATAAGCATCAATAGTCTCAATTCAGCTGTCATCTACCATGGAATCTTTGATTTGTTCTTAAATGATTTTTTGAAAGAGAATGCTATTTGTAAGGATGTAACTCAGAATAATGATTGTTTGCTTTTCTGCGATGTATTTAAAAAATGTTTTTTTTTCCTAACATGCATTAATTATAATGTATACTCTTAATCTAGAGATGTGTCAGGATTTTTAACATCTTCAGAGATCTATTCTGTTTGTTAAAAGGTATCCTTATTTTAAAAAGTACTTTCTCTGTTAATTCTACATCTTATTATGATTGCTATCTTTTGTGTCTTAAAAAGTGTCCTCTAATGAGATTGGTCTTTTCCCTTTATAGACTATAAGAATTGCCCTCATCGCCCCATCCTCCTAAGAAAATCCTTAAATGAAGGATTTTCTAATTTAACTTGTTCTCTTACTGCTCAAATGTTAGACTCAGAGAGGATGATGGTTATTTCCTTCGTAATCAGCATCATGACTGTGGAGTAGTGATACTAAAATAGAAGACCCTTGGAGAAGGGATGATATTATCCCTTTGTATTATACAAATAACATATTTCCATTGTCATAATTAGGAAACATGAATATGCATATTTAAATTTAGAAAATAATCCCTTAACAAAACCATCGTCAATTTTGGAAAATATTTCCCCAGGCACTTTTATTCATATTTGTACAAAACAAACACTTGTAAAGAAAAGGAACTTGTATATTTATGTATGCAAAGGTTATTCTGCCTTCTGATTGCATTTTTCTAGCGAATTCAATTCACCCAATTTGATCAGATGTCTTCTATGTTCATCAATCTGCAAGCTAAGGAATCAAGAGGAGAACAGGTTGTTGTTAATGAAAAAATATGGATTTCTGGATCATATCCTGCCTGATCAGCCAAAGTTTTACTGCCAATCGGGGGTCTAGATCCAGCCCATAGGTTAGTCACAGGGAATGAGGCTATGGAAAGGAAAAGGGGTAGGTTTATAAGAAGCCAAGCATAGGCAGATGATTTTGTTGTTGAATTAGCCTCTGCCTGGTGAAATCTGGACTCATCAACCAGGCCCCGTGGACAGGCGCGGCTGGTGCTGCTTTTCTCCTGTGCGTGGTCTTCACTGCCCACGTGAAGCCTGGCTGTGAGCAGAGATGTTCTTCATGGCCGTGTGCTCAGGGCCTTTGCTGAGTATGTGATGCAGGCACCTGTTGCAGAAGTTTGGCCCCCACATTGTCTTTTTAGTTCATGTTTGCAGGTCTGGCAACCACATGTCATATTTATTAGGCACTCACAATGTGCCTGGGGTTGCATTCAATGCTTTCCTGGCGTCACCACCTCATGTGCGGTGCCAAATGCGTGTTTCCCAGAGGGAGAAGCTGGCAACCCTCCTTTATAAGTACCTTTGTTGCCACCAGTAGCCACGAGTCACCTTGAAGGAAGACATGACACACTGGCACTGGGCTGCAGCCGCACACCTGCTGGTCCAGAACTGCCTGCCTAGACGTGCTGTCAATACTGGGCTACAGAAGGTGTTTAATGAAAAGAAAATGGTGCCAATACATTTTATTTTCAGAATGAGTAACTTGGGGAACAAGACCCTTGCAGTCTCTTAAACTATCAAATTGTACTCCCCTCAATTCTCCCGTCTTAGTGACCTTCCAAGAGCAGTACCCAAGGTCATTCCACAGGCAGGGCTGTGGCTTTGCAGGGGACCCACAGCCTTC
Organism: Loris lydekkerianus; assembly: GCA_963574355.1. Taxonomy (NCBI): domain Eukaryota; kingdom Metazoa; phylum Chordata; class Mammalia; order Primates; family Lorisidae; genus Loris; species Loris lydekkerianus. Next base: position 4,550 of record CAUYPK010029627.1, read on the forward strand.
CTGGCAGGGCCTCCCTCTCTGCGCATTCTAAATTCTGTCAGGTTCTATACCAATTTCTCTTCCTCTCTGTCTGTTGGGGTTTTCTCTCTTTGTGCCTTTTGTTTGTTTGTTTTTTGTTTTGTTTCTGTTTCCATCTTTTTTTTTTTTTGGTAGAGACAGTCTCACTGTACTGCCCTCGGGTAGAGTGCCATGACGTCACACTGCTCACAGCAACCTCTAACTCTTGGGCTTACATGATTCTCTTGCCTCAGCCTCCCGAGCAGCTGGGACTACAGGCGCCCGCTACAATGCCCGGTTATTTTTTGGGTGCAGTTTGGCCTGGGTTGGGTTTGAACTGCTACCCTCGGCATATGGGGCTGGCCTACCCAGTGAGCCACAGGCGCCGCCGCCCCTGTTTCCATCTTGATATCTCTGCATCTTGACCTCCCTCTTCCTCTCTCTCCTTCTCCTGTGCTCTTCCCTCTCTGCTGTCTCTTTTTTTCCCTTTTCCTCTACCTCTGACCCCCTCTGTCTTCTTACATAGAACATTTCTTTTTTAACTCTGGCACAGTTGATCTTCAGTGTTTGGCAATATAGTCAGAATTCAGCAAATACTCATTAAAATGAACTGACTTTTTTTTTTTTTTCCCTAAATCACATCTCTTGTCCTGGGATAAGCTTTCAATTCCTTTTGTTCAGTTAAGGCAGGCGTCCTCAAACTGCGGCCCACAGGCCACATGAAGCGGTGGGAATTGTATTTGTTCCTGTTTAGTTTTTTACTTCAAAATAAGATATGTGCAGTGTGCATAGGAATTTGTTCATAGTTTTTTTGTTTAAACTATAGTCTGGGCCTCCAATGGTCTGAGGAACAGTGAATTGACCCCCTGTTTAAAAAGTTTGAGGACACCTGAGTTAAGGTCTCCTCTTTTTTTTTTTTTGCAGTTTTTGGCCGGGGCTGGGTTTGAACCCGTCACCTCTGGCATAGGGGCCGGCGCCCTACTCCTTTGAGCCACAGGCACCGCTCTAAGGTCTCCTCCTTTTAGAATGTGATTCCACACCTGTTTCCACTCTGTCTCCCTACTCTTAGCCCCATTCTACTAATGAAACTCTGTTGTATTAATATTTGAAAGTGCCTAGAAGAGAAATTGGCCCATAGAAGGAAACTCAATAAATATCAATTCCTCTATTCCTCTAAAAAGCAATTGCAATATCTCCTCCCAACCCCCACCTCTCCCTCCTTCTCACCCTTCACAGCCTATTCATTACCAAGTATTTCTGTTGCTTTGTGAAGGGCTGTTGAGATGTGTGTTCTAGCTGGCCCTGCCACCACCCGCATCCCTTCCCTGGACAACCAAAGTAGCGTCATCACTGGTTTCTCCATATTGATTCTTGCAGGTCTTGTCCCCATTCTTCAAAAGGTGATCAGGAGTGATCTTTCTGAAATTCAAATCTGCTTCTCCCCCGCCCCCCTACACCATCTCCATTAGAGGTACCAGCAAGCCTGGCACCTGCCTGCTCTTGTTTTCTCCCTGCCTGCACTTCAGGAGGCCTGACCCTTCTCCAGAACAGCCAAGTGCTGTGCTCCCCTTACCAGGGGTCTTTTGCTGCTTCTCTTTATTTATGGCTCCTCTGCACACTCTTGGCTTCCTGTGCCCCCTCCCCAAGTCACAGCCAGATCTGCTGCTGCTTCCTCAAGCTGGAGCCCCAGGCTCCTTGTCGCTCACACATTCCCAGCTATGACTCTCTCATTTTGGACGATTGATGGCTGTCAGTCGTGAGTGCCCCAGTAGAGGCATTCCGTCTGTTTTTACTCATCGCACTGCCCAAGTGACCAGTGCAGTGCCTGACACACAGCAGGCATTTAATAACTATTTGCTGAATTAAAGAATGAGTCGACCGAGGAGGCAAACATTGAGGCAAAGACTGAAGGTAGCGAGTCTCTGATGGTGGAGAATACAGACTCACCGTGGGAGCAGCTTGAGTATGAGTTAGAGCTGGCTCTTCACCATCCCTCCTGTCAGAACCCCAGGGAGGGAGGCGGACATTTATAGATGGTTCAGCGCAAATAAGTCACAGGGAAGTTTTATGGCCTAAAACTTTAATTTGGCGTCTATCTTCAGTCTTTCCAATTTAATATTTATAAGAACCACTGTAAGTGGAAATATTGACTGATATGAGTCTTTTTACATCTATTTTCTCTCCTGGCCAAGGTGCCAGGGGCAATAAAAGGATACAAAATTAAGGAGGAAAATAAGTGCTATCTGCAGCCATTGCTCTGCACACACACAGGAACGCCCTGGGTTTACTTACACAGCTGCCGCCGCAGACACTACTATTTCTTGCTTTATCACGTGTGTATAGCAGGAATGTGACTGCTTAGCTGTCAACATTTACAGGTTCTTTTAGAACAGGAGCTTCTGAATGCTTAATGAGATTAATATGAGCAGGGATGCTTGTTTATATATTTTTTTCTCTTCTAAAATTAATTTCTATTATGGACCCATCAGCAAAGAGAGAGACTCAGACACACACACACACACACACACACACACACACACACACACAATTTCCCTTGAATGCACTGCCTGATATTACATAGGGTTGAAGGGCTCTATGACCACCTGCGAGTTTAGCTGGAATTTGGAAGCACGCAATCATGTTAAACCTACGACAGGATTCATTTCTCTGTGTTCACATCTTTAACTGCTATGCATGAGGTGAAATATTTGATCTCCTGGGAACTGGCCTAGACTTGAATCAGGGAGTCACAGATTTTCACATTTTACCCACTTACGCAGAAAAGTGGGGAAACGTCCTTTGAGTTGCAACACATCCTTAAAGGAACTACTCCCCACATCCCACACATACTTCAGCCTAGCCATGGTGTTAAAAAAACCAAACAAATCCAAAACACTAAATTCCCTCTGGCTTGAGCGCAGTCTGCACTGGGCTGGGAGCAGCGGCCTTGCCCTGCTGTCCTGAGCACTGGGCTGGGAGCGGCGGCCTCGCCCGGCTGTCCTGAGCCCGGCACAGGGTTGCTCTGAGGCCCTGTCAGCCCTACCTTTCTGAGCAAGCAGGACACAAACAGCCCTCAGAGGACGTAGAGATGATGTGCTGCTGGGAATCTGTTGCACCAAGTGTGAAAGCCATCTGGCGATGCCGCCAGGGTCTTACAGTTTTGGAATGTTCCGCGTGTGATGGTGACGTGATGGCTGGATGAGGGGAGGACAGCGCTCCCTTAGTAAACACACTGTGGTGACAGAGCTGGTGTGTCTCATGCTGACATTTAAGTGATGTTGTCTGGAGACTGTGTTGAGAGAGAAGGGGAGGGGAGGCCTTGCCTTTCCCTGGGGAGATGGACTCAAGAGCTCTTACCACCTGGGGGCAGTGAGACTTCCTGTTCTGGAGCAGCTTTCACCCTGGGGCAGAATCCGGGCTCCAGCTTGTCTGTCCAGCTGGTCAGTCCTGCCAGACTGTGGTCTCGTCATCTGAAAAGGAGAAGTAGCCGCCCTGTCAGTCCGTCGGTCGGCTCCAGAGGGCTCCCAGCTTACGGGCAGAAGGTTCGACGGGGTTCTTGGTAGCCGGAGAATCCCCAGGTCGGCAGGCTTCTCTCCTCACTCCTCTTTATCCCACTCATTTGCCGTGACCCAGCCCCCGATGAGCTCAGTGCCTGGCGGCTTCCGTGGGATAGCGCTGCTGGAGAGAGACACCCAAGGGCTGGCCTTCATCAGCCTCACAGTGGAAGATGGCCTTCTCAGTGCTGCCCAGAAATCCTTTTTCTTAGATGAATTAACTCTCAATTTGAAATCAGTGTGTCCTCAAATTTCCTCAAGTTGTTCTCATCTAATTAAAAACATCTAGGGTAGTGACTCTCAAAAGGGATTTTTGTCTTGGGTGACAACGGGAGACATTTTTATGATCACAGCTGGAGAGGGTGGTGTGGAGAAGGCAGGGTTGCTGCCCAGGGTGGCCGGTGCTGGGCTGTGCAGGACTGCTCTAACAGTACCTATCTGGTTCACTGAGAAACTCTGATTCTAGGTGTCTGACTGAATTGTGTCCCTCTATATCCATATGTTGAAGTTCTAACCTCTGAATTCTTTGGAGATGGGGCCTTTAAAGAGGTGATTAAGGTTCATGGAGGTCATAAAGGTGGTACTGTAGTACAGTAGCCCTGGTGGCCTCATAAGAGGAAGCACACTGGGAGTGGTCATACGGAGAGAATAGGCCACCTCGGGACACAAGAAGGCAGCCTCCGTGTGCCGCGGAGAGAGGTCTCCAGAGAAACGAAATCTGCCCATGCCTTGATTTTGAACTTCTAGCATCCAGAACTGTGACAAAACTAAGTTTCTGCTGTTTAACTCAACCAGGCTAGGTCATTTTGTTATGGTAGCCTTAGCAAACCGCTAGGAGATGCGTTTGGGGGGCGACATGGGAAGGTAGACAGGACACACTTGATCCACAGTGTGGCCTTGGGCAAATTTCTTTACTTCTGACTCTTAATTCCTTGCATATATATCTGAACTAGGCGTGCCCATCACTTTGGGTTTTCACGGGGATTAAACAGGGTAACACCTGTAAAGGGCCTGACCCGAAGCACAGGCCGCTGTCTCCCTACTAGGAGCGAGGACCTTACAGACAGAGACCCTGATACTCAGTTTTGCACTTCGAACACAGAAGCACCTGGAACACAGCAGGAATGTTTTGAAAGTGCATTGAATTAATGGCATTTTGGGTGCTGATTTAACAATTGCTGTTTGTGCAGCTTTCTGTAACAGATGGCTGCAGGTGCGGCCCCTACCTCCAGCCTTATATTCTAGTGGGGGAAGAGAAATGACACGTGAAAAACTGAGATGAAAATAGGGTTTCAGGCTGTTGTAAATGCTGTGATGGAAATCAGCTGAGTACGTCCTGATGAGTAACTGGTGTGAAGAGCGTCTTCATACAGGGTTGTCGGGAAACTAAATACATGAATTTGGCTTTTCTCTCCCTCTCTCTCCTTTGCTCCTCTCCTGCTACAAGTGCTCTTCATGGGTGACTTAAGTTTCACAAAACCTGTTTGTCTGGTGATGTGATTTTCCCAAATGATGAAAGACTCTAAGTACCGTCTTCTCTTGATGTACCCAGGAGAACATTCCAGGAACACTCAGCGTACCTTTAAACCCTGCTATATGCGTAAAGCAGTTAGGTTTTAGTCTCCGAAAGTTCTAAACAGGGTTTTCACCTGCGTGAATGTCCGGTTGGATAATTCAAAATTGTGAACAATGATGACCATCCTTTGTTGTGCAGGAATACCCTGGACATGGCAAGATGTTTCATATTGTCCTCCCCACACACTAAATTCCCATAGAACCTTCCAGTAATTGTGATAAGAATCTCCTCCCCCAACTTCCAAAATCTCCTGTCAGAGGCAGTTTCTGTTAAGAGCCATGGTTCTGAGGTTCTCCAGCGATCTCCCGGCCTTCTAATCCTGTTGTCATTCTCATTCTGTGGAGCCTTTGATGCTGCGAACTGGCCTTCCCTGACTTCCTGTCCTCCCCCTGGGTCTGCGACGCTGCGCAGCTCAGGCTTTTCTCCTCTTCACTCACTTTCATCCATTGTCCCCACCTGGCTCCTTACTCTGCACCTGCCCATTTGTGCAGATCTGACCTTGGTCCCTTCTTTTTCCCCCTCTATTCTCTTCTGCGATGGAAACTTCAGTAACACCTCCCGGATCAACTGTTCCCCAAAGGGCTCTTTCTGAACCATTCACACCACGTTTCCAGCCGCGACCTGCACCCCTCAGGGTGAGCCCAAGCTAACCATGCCCAAGATTAAACCAGTCTTCACATTCTCTGCCTTCCTTCCTTTGGTTGTATCTGTGTTAATGATACTGTCCACCCACTAAGCTAAACATGGCAGCCGCTCCCTCTGCTCTCTCCCAATCTCAGAGTATGGTTGCTAGGCTCTGTCAATTCTTAAAGTGACTAGAGCTGATTATTCAGAAGCAAGTTGTGCAAAGATCCGAGCACAGCTGATAAAATCAGTGTCCTAGAAGGGGTCACTCTGATCCTTGCCTTCTCATCTTTTATTTTATTAAAAAAAAAAAAAAATCTTTGGACTAGCCTAATTTTTTTCAGACCCTGGGCATCCTGCCCTGAGCTAATTTGTCTGCCTGAATTAATTATCAGCAGGGGGTGACAGCCTCATTTTCACAGAAGCCTTCTCTGTTGGAAGGAATGCCTTTTTATTCAAACAGTCCGATTTAGGTTCCCTGGCACCCAGTGTAAAGGGTGCCTTGACATTTCCATAAAGACATTTAAATGTTACCATCTCTGAAGAAACAGTTTTAGAATACGAAACCTTTATCTTTTTTTCCCCACCAAGGAAGAAAAACATCACCAGCTCAATTATCTCTGTAAAATAACTTCCTCATTTGCTTTTTGCGGTGCTAGTGGAAAAAGATAATGATACTATTTTCAAAAAGTGAAAGCAATTATAGATGATGTCATGAACTTGCTTTTTATCTTTGCCTATTTAAATAACATCTCCATTTAGCGGTCAAAGATGCATGTAGTGTCGTATATTATCTTTCTCTGTTGATTGTGAGAAGGTCTGCGGGGATAGCGAGCACGATTGCACAGATGCTGCTGGCAATTATCACTCCATACTCACCTCAGAAAGTTCTCACCATTAGGAGAGAAGGCCGGCAGACACTTCACTCTTTGTCTCCATCCATATATTCATTGTGATTAAAAAAAAGCACAACATGAGATCTACCTTCTTAACAATTGTTTAAGTGCAGTATTGTTTACCGTATGCACACTGTCATTCAGCAGGTATCTAGAACATTCTGACCCTGCACAATTACAACTTTATTCCATTGAATAGCGGCTTCCCACTTCCCTCTCCCTGCAGACCCTGGGCAACGATTTTCTGCCTTTTGTTCCTATGAGTCTGACTATGTTAGACACCCCATGTAAGTAGAATCATGCAATATTTGTTCTGTGACTAGCTTGCTTCACCTTGCAGAAGGTCCTGCAGGCTCCTCCGTGTAGCCAATGATAGGATTGCCCTCATTGTTAAGGCTGAATAGTGTTCCACTGTGTGTCAACACCACCTTCTCTATCTGTTCACACGTTGATGGACATTTAGGTTGTTTCTACCTCTTGGCTATTGTGAATAATGTTGCACTGAACTTGGAAGTGCTGATATGAGGAATCCTGTTTTCAATTCTTTTGGATAAATACCCAGAAATGAGATTGCTGAATCATTTGGTAGTTCTATTTTTAATTTTGTGAGGAACCTCTATACTGTTTCCATAGTTGCTGCACCATTTTGTATTCTCACCAACATTGTGCAAAAGTTCCAGTTTCTCTACATCTTTGCCTACATTTGATATATATATATATATATATATATTTTTTTTTTTTTTAATAATTTAACAGGTATGACATGACCTCTCAGTGGTTTCAGCTGGCATCTCCCTCTGATGCTTAGCGATGCTGGTTAATGATGTCATTTTCATTCATATACCAGTTGGCCCTTTGCATTATGTTACACCATACACGAGAAGCAACTCAAAATGGATTAAATACTTAGATGTAAGACTGAAACTATGAAACTTCTAGAAGAAAACATAGGGGGAAAACTTCATAACATTGCTCTTAGAAATGATTTCTTTAGTGAAATCAATGAAAAAATGAAAAGGCAACTTATAGAAAGGGAGAAAATATTTGCAAACCATATACATTGATAAGGTGTTAATATTCAAAATTATTACAAGAAGAAAGATTTTCCATTTATTCCATATCAGGAGTCATCAAACTTACTCTCTAAAGGGCCACAGAGTAAATATTTAGACTTTGCAGGCTGTAGGATCTCTGTTACAACTCCCTAGTCTGCTGTTATAGTGTGTTGTGTAAGTGGCTGTAGACAATATGCAATTGGTGGGTGTGGCTGTGTCCCAATAAAACTTTATTTACAAAAACAGACTGGGATGCATTTCCCCTGGTCTAGAGCAGACTTTATCAGCCTGGCTGCACTGACGTTTTTGCGGGGTAGTCTTGTTGTGGGGCTGTCTTGGGCATTGCAGGATGCTTACTTACAGTACTGTTGGCTCTACCCACTAGATGCCAGTAGCAACCTTTTCCTTCTCTTCCTGGTGCAACAACCGAATATATCTCCAAACATTGCCAAATGTCCTCTGCGGGACAAATTATTGCTAGTTGGAATCTCTTATCTACATGAAATTATCTGATCAAGAGTAATAGGAAATATTTCCCTAAATTTACATACAGTAAGGTCAGACTGAAGAGTTGAAAATCATGGTGTATTTGTCTTAGGTAGGTCAAGGTCTCCGCAAAGGGGCCATTATCACAACCTCAATTTGGAAAGTAGTTCAAAGTCACCTGGAACAGCAGTATCCTTAAGAAGTGCTCTCGTGGTGCAAATATGAGCATAGCCTACTTTTGTGATGGCACAAGAAACAAAACAGCTCAACAGCACTGGCTTGTTTTAGTGGTTCTTTCTGAGTCTTAGCGTTGGCTGTGAGTTAGAAAGGCTGGGGACAGTTAGTAGTTCTAATTCTTACTTGGGCAAGGGTTTATTTTTTCTGTTTATCTGAGTTCAGAACTAACACAGGCAGGGTGATTGGTGAGAGCACTCATATGTTTTTCATTGTTTGGACAGGACCAGAGAAAAAATGGCTTGGTTTCACTGCAAGTTGGCAGTAAGACATGTTTTTGAAAGTTGAAAACAGTGTAACACTTTTGAAAGTTGAAAACAGTGTAACACTCACTAATGAGTGAGTCTTAAAGCACGTTGTCTTCTTGTGCTTTAGAATCAACACCTGTTTTGCAAATGGCAGGGTAAAAGTTGTCTTTACCAGGACATTATTGATTTCTTATTTTTTCCATCCATGGAATTATATTTTTCAACAAAAAATTTAAGTTCAATTTAAAATATTATAAATTTTACAGTCGTATTTTTAAGCAAGCAACAACCCCTGAAAAGCAAACCCACATTTCATCAGAAATTATAGTTAAGCTTTTTGAGCTTATAATTTTCTTTACTGACTTGAAAAGCAAAAATAAATAAATAAATAAATAAAAATTAAAAATGAATGCATTTTTCCTTTAGTAACATTATCTTTAGTGAAATGTATTTTTCTAATTTATGTAAAGGAAAAGCATGGTTTTTGTGCTTGGGCGGAGCTGTTTGCTGCTGCCATTCTGTAAATCCTGGCAGGCTCTCTGTGCCCTGTGGCTACAGCAGACACACTCTGGGACCAGGTCTCCCGAGTGCAAGCACTGTTGGACGCATCATGGTGAGATCATGCTGTGGGTGAGTGGGATCGCTCCCTTTTACGCTTAGGATCATGAATAAGTGCGGTAAGAGCAGGCTCTTTCTTCATAGGCTTCCTTCCAATACACATTTTGATTTTGCCCCCAGCGACCCGGCTCCTAAAATCCTGTCTGTCTGCTCCATACCGTCCACCTTCCTTGCAGGCTGACCTGTGTGGGTTTTCAATGGGACGCATTTCACAGTGGGCCTTTCTCTCTGTCCCTCAGGTTACCACGGCCTCTACTGTGAAGAGGAGTGTAACGAGTGTCTCTCTGCTCCGTGCCTGAACGCCGCCACCTGCAGGGACCTGGTGAACGGCTACGAGTGCGTGTGCCTGGCAGAATACAAAGGTGAGAGGCCGCTTGGCCTCGCTGGGCCAGAGTGGCTCTAAATGACCTCCGGAATGTCTCAATTTAAATGTACACACCTCTCATTGGAGAATGAACCTGTTTAGAAGAAAAATCAAATGCTGGAGTGGAATGATCAATGGGCCCAAGGAGATCTATTTGCCAGTCTCAGATTTCCTCCTGAGAGAAGGAGCAGTCTTTCCCCCTCCCTTTCCTCCTTATATCCTCATTTTGTTTTCAGTTGAATGTGTAAAAAACTGAAAACACAAATTGCTATGAAGGTGCACGCTCAAATGGAGGCCAGGGTAGTGGAAATGAGGAAGAGGAAACCTGGGCCTCTGCAGAGCTTGTTGTGCGAGGACAGGCTGCTGGGCTTCCTGAGGGAGGCAGCGGGTAGAATCATATGAGTTAGCTCTCACCAAATGACTCTGCTGGGGGGGCAAATGTTAATTCACTTGCATGTCAGTGTCACTCTGGAAAAACAGCTGATGTTGACAGAGTCTTTGCAGTGTGCAGATCCTGTCCTAATGTGCATTAGCTCATTACATCCTCCCAGCAGCCCCAGGAGGTGGCTGTAGTGCTGTCCCTCACAAGCCTCATCACACGGTTCTTAAGGCCCTTGCTCCTGCCTCTCTGTTGGCCTCTGGCCATGGCTCATGGATGGTGTGGCTTCATGGAACCCAGACACCCTCCAAACGTTTCGTGCCAGGAAAGCCCGCTTATCAGCTGTTGCACACATTTCTGTAAGCCTTAAATTCAAGGCTGAGCTGAGATTTTGTTGTGCTTTTCAGGCTCTATTTATAGCCAATTCACTTAACCTCTTGTTCCCATTCTGTTTACTTGATACCATCCGCCTGCCCGTGACCTCACATTGTGACCACTGTTGCTTCTCCTCGGTTGGGCACACCTTTGTTTAGTGATGTTTTGGGTACTCTTTGGAGCCTTGTAGACCTCACTGAGGAACTGAGGAACTTGATAACCCCCTGGAAGGAAGGGTTGACAATAGGCCAAGTCATTCCTTATGTTCAGCGACTCTGACGCTTCTGCTGGAGTGCTGTGCTCACTTAGAACTAAACTCCACCAATTTCCACAAGGCCATAAGAGCAGATGTACTGGCTTTATCACCATGGTTTTACAGTTCCAGGTCCATCAGAGCATTGAGTAGAAAGGACTTAGTTCAATTCTGGAGAGAAGAATAAAGGAGGAAATGAATTGGAAGACTTAGGGAGCTTATCCTGATCGTGCCACTGGCTTCCTGCTGAACCCGGATAAATCTCTCACACTCACTGGTCTTGATTTTCTCTGTATAAAGTAAGGGCAGTGATGCGTACAGAGACTGTGAGATTTGTTCATAACACAACTACTAGTGGTGAATGTGCTTCGGAAAATTTAAAATGCCAAAATTTTTTATCATAAATTTTATGAAGCAGATTTCATCTTTACAAATGACAAAATCATTAGCTGGATATATTCTGAATAACGTCTCTTACTTTTCTATCATTGAGCCTTCATTCCTGCTATCATTATGAGAAATAAACAAAAAAAAATACCATTGCATATGATGACCTATATTACTCTCTTTGCAAATCCACAGAACTGTGATCCTAGCCTTTCCCCATTTTCTTCCATTTTTTTTTCCCATGGAAATTTCAAAGTTTTGCTACTTTCCCCAAGCCCCATTATTGAATCACTCAGTCCCAGAATATAACTGACTTCATTGACTTTGTCTCCATCTTCATGGGATAAAAAAAAGAGTTGTCGTGTGTAAACATCTTTGGATTTATCTAATTTTATACACCCCAAAGCAGTGGTTCTTACACGTGAACCAGTGGAATCAGTAGGCTTGTTAAAACATAGTTTGCTGGGCCACACCCTGACAGCTTCTAATTCAGCAGTTCTCAAGCTGTGGGTTGCAGCCCATTTGGGGGTCGAATGACCCTTTTACAGGGGTCGCCTAATATCAGATATTTACATTATGATTCATAATGTAAAAATTATGCTGAGCTAATGAGCTAATGCACATTAGGACACATTAGGTAGCAAAAATTACAGTTATGAAGTAGCAAAGAAAATAATTTTATTTATGGGGGGGTCACCACAACATGAAGAACTGCATTAAGGGGCCGCGGCGTTAGGAAGGTTGAGAACCACTGTTCTAATTCCCTACGTCTGGGGTGGAACGTAAGAATTTGAATTTCTGCTAAGTTCTCGGATAATGCTGATGCATGCTGGTCTATGGGCCACCTTTTGAGCACTCTTGCCCTAGAAACTCATCTTCAATCACCACAGCTAAAACTTAATGCTCTTCTGTGTCAGCGGTCCTGGCTCAAACTTAATCCATCCTACATGCTTTCAGTTCTCCCCTTCCATCTTTCTAAGACTTTTCCCTAGCCATTACCTTTCTCCCTACCTATTTTCAACCTCTTACCTTCTCCTCGCTCCTTTTTTATTCACCTTTTCACCACATAAATATGTTTGTGCAACTCTTCTTCTGAGAAAGTGAGGGTTTCACATCCACATTCAATATCCCTGACCCCTCCCAGCTTTCTGCTAGGAATGACTCAAGAAGAGGATACTTCAAACATCTCTGAGGATTTGGGACCTCAAGAGAAGGGTTCGGGTATTGGGAGCCTTTGTTTACAGCAGGAGTAGGGTAGGCAGGTTCTAGGCAGAACTGAAGTCTTACTGTGGAGTTGAGATGAAACGACTCCCTCAGCTTACAGGGAGAAAATGCTGCAAATCTGCTTCACGGGACCCTATCTGTCAGATACTTGCTGCCCTTTTAGGGATTTGCATTTTTCTCTGCGTGTGTGGTCCTGAGAAAGCCAAACTGGGAGGTTCTACCTTGTGCCTTAGTTGGTGACCCAGCTGGCTTGCCTGTCCAGACTGTCCAGTGTTGTCTGTCTCTTCCCAGGTCTCCACCTTCCGACCTAGTTAGTCAGTGAGCCCACAGCAGCAACTCAAAGAGGGAGAAAAGGTTTAGGAGATTGAAAAAAAAATTGCAACAACTCTAAACACGCAGGAGAGGAAGTGAAAAAAGTAATGTACACTCCTCAAAATTGAATTTGGAACTGGAAAGCAAAATGAGGAACTATCTCATGACAGACGTGAAGATATGAGGAAATGGAAACCACACGTGAAAAGATAGGACATGTGGAGCAAGAAGCCAAGAGATCTGTTTCCATCTGAGCAATGAGTGCTCCAGAATTAGGAGCACAAGGAAATAAAACCAGAGTCAACTGATTGCTAGAGGGAGCTGAAGAAAATCTAGTTTTCAAATAGAATGAACTCATAGGGTGGCAGAGGTAAGGAAGGAGAGGATATACACTTCCAACTTTCCTGGTAAAATTTCTAACTGCAAGGACAAAGAGAAATGTTTATAATATTCTTCACAGGGAGCACAGATTACATGGTGAAGTAGGAGAATCAAGCCAGTTTTGTCCTGCTTCTCTGTGTAGTGAAGGTAAACAGTAGTTGAGCAGTGTTTCAGGCTTTTAAGTGGAAAAGTCTGGGGGGGAAAGGATCATTTATATTTGAGGGCAAAAGAAGGACATTGCTATATATTCAGGATACAGAAAACATAACAGCACATTCCCTCCCTAGGAGAATTATTTCTAAAGGCAAGCTCACTAACTAGGAACTAAATCAGAACAAAGGTATCTGGATAGGGGAAGCTGGAGAATGGGAGAAGAGGGCCAGGCAGACTTTGTTAAATGCAGGGATCAACCTAAATAGATGATATTAACATGACTGTGGATTTCATGGTGAAACAAAGTCTCTTGAATAGGTATACCTGCCTTATTAGTATCCATTGCTCCATAACGAATTACTACATGATACTGCAGGGGTCCTCAAACTTTTTAAACAGGGGGCCAGTTCACTGTCTGTCAGACCGTTGGAGGGCGGGAGTATAGTTAAAAAAACAAAACTATGAAAAATTCTTACGCACACTGTACATATCTTATTTTGAAGTAAAAAAACAAAATGGGAACAAATATAATCACACCTCATGTGGCCCGTGGGCCACAGTTTGAGGACCCCTGTGTTAGTGGCTTAAAACAACACTGTTTTATTATAACAGTTTCAAAGGTTCAGGTGTGGCTTAATGGATTCCCAGGTTAGGCTCTCACAAGGCTAAAGGCAAGGGGCTAGCAGGGCTGCACTCTCATCTAAGGATCGAATGGTAAAGGAGCAGCTTTCGAGTCACCTCTGGTTATTGGTAGGATTCATATTCTTGTGGCCGTAGAATTCATGATGGCTTTCGTCTTGAAGGCCAGCACCATGATAAAGCCCCCCCCACCTTAATTCATACCTCTAATGAGGGCCTGGACCCTCGTCAAGGTCTCACCTGATTAGGTCAGGCCCTCCAAGGATAAAGTCAACTGATTAAGGACCTTAATTACATTTTTAACCTCTTAGCTGCTGTTATATTCTTGGTTAGAAGTTCATCCTAAGGGATGGAAATTATACACAGTGTGACTCACTGAGGGAGTTAGTTACCTTATAGTGTGTCCACCACCCCTGTTCTTCAGGAAAAAATTAAAATAGTTTTTGTATAACTTTAACTCCTATTTTGTGAATTGGATGGGGTGGGGATACAAATTATTGGAAGGCATACAACTGTGCTAAAGATTTTGTCCCATTAGGCAGGTAAAATATTTATTTAATTCCGGTGTATTGATGAGAACATTTTGGTCTAGGTTTACATAAGGCTGCTGAAAACATTGGAAGGCAAACCCTACCAATGTCACAGTAAATGGCAGAACCTCTAAGAATGGTGAGGTGGTTGGGTGGTAGGAGGATTAGGAAGAAGGAAATAAGAGACAGACAGAAGGAGCTAAATCATGTTCTCCAGGATAGAGGAAGGAAGGGGAGGGAAGGAGAGGGGAGAGCCGCAAGACTCTGTGCTTTTTTCTCTTTGGGGGATGGACATCCTCTTCTTTTCAGAAGCATTTCTGCCAATGTATATTTAAACATAACATGCCTGTAAAAATTTAGAAAACTATCAGGTGGGTAGGTGTCAATTCCTAAACTAGTGTATACCAGGAGTTAGAAATTGGATAGGTGGCATGTGAAGGGTAGGGTTGGCTTTAACTTTCTACTTTATGTGTGTGGTTTTTTACATGTTGATTTCTACTGTTTAATGCTTTAAAAAACAAACAAACAAAGAAACAAATTCAACCTCCAAATAGTAAGTGCAATAGGAAGTCACATAATTATAGCTGAGAATATTTTGAAAAAGGGGAACAATGAGGGGGAACTTCTGCCACCTGGTAAAACTCATTATAATGCTGTAGCTATTATGACATTCATATACTTGTGTTACAGGGGGAAGAATGGACAGATAATCAGAACTGAACAACCCAAACAGACAGCCCAAACCACTGTCTATAATAACAACTCTTAAAGAGGAATTACTATGAATAAGAAAGGAATCTTTTTAAATAAATAATGCTAGAAAAATTGGGCTGCTAAACAGGAAAAAAATGCTTAGACTTTTAAATAAATTCCATTTGAATAATAATCGAAAATCCTCTTTTTTGACTTGAAGTCCTTCTTTATTTATTGCAAGTCCCTTTCTCCAACTCCCTCCCCCCTTTTTAATCATCCTGAGAATTGGAACAGACAGCACCTTTATTTCCTAAATTTTTGTTCTTCTCTTAACGACTCTTCTTTTGGGCTTTTGTCCATGCTGTTCCAGGGAAACGGATTTCAGGAAAACCCGTGGTGAACTAAGGGAAGAGTTGTTGGTGAAATCTACAACACCTGCCCTTCCACCTATGTCTTGGCATTCCTGCCCCTTTGCGCCGTTGATCTCTGGGAGCCTCCTGAAGATCAGCCTGCTTTGTCTTCTGCAGCCCCCTTCCTTCCCCCGGGCTCTTATCTCCCTGCTCTGACTGAGTCCTTGTTCCCAGGATGCCAGGAATGATGTTGGTCCCTGGGGAGGAAGAGGCTCCTTCTCGAGCCCATGCTCACTACCCCCTCCTTTGCCCTTATCTGCTCCTGTGGCTGACTCTGATGGGAGTGAAGTGTTGATCCTCACAGGGAGGTGACTTTTTGACTCTCCCAGTGTTTTCTATGATGATTACGTGTAGCCTTTTTTTTTTTTTTTTTTTATTAAATCATAGCTGGGTACATTAATATGATCATGGGGCATCATACACTAGCTTCATAGACCATTTGACACATTTTCATCCCAATAGTCAACATAGCCTTCCTGGCATTTTCCTAGTTACCGTGGCATGACATTTACATTTCACATTTGCTGAGTTTCACCCTTGCCCTTGTAAGATGCTCCATAGGTGTGATTCCACCAGTACCCCTCCCTCAACCCCCCTCCCCCTCCCTCTTCTCCCTTTCCCCCTTTCCCCTATTCTTAGGTTTGTAACTGGGTTATAGCTTTCATGTGAAAGCCCTAAATATTTTTCTATGTGTTTATTTAATCAACAAATATTGACTGAGTATCAGAATTTGCTCCTGGCAGGCAGGTAAGGTAACCCTTAAAGGGGCAGCCAGCTGCAGGGAGGGGGGAACAAACGTGAGGGCGGGGTTACTGGGGAGCTAGCAGGAAGCTAGCAGGATCATCACATGGACACAAAAATATTTTGTAGAATAACTGAATAAAGAGGGACAATGGTCAGAAAGTCCAAACAGGGGTAGGATAGAGCCAGGCCCGTGAGAAGCAGCAAAGCCCCTGAGAATCACTGTGTGGTGGGGAGGACAGCCTCAGGAGGACAGCAGAGCCACGTCATTCACAGGCTCCAGCTGCACCCAGGGGCAAGGTTGACAGAGCAGGCGCAGCTCTGGGAGATGCCCCAGCCCAGGAAGCTCCCCTTAGCCGCAGTGCTGCATTCTGTAGGTACCAGAACTCTCTTCTCTCTTCAGCTTTCCCAGAAGCAGATTTTTGGAAATTCTCTTCCATTTCCATCCTTGCTCTATGTTAGCGGTTCTTGACCTGTGGGTTGTGACCCACAGGAACTGTATTAAACGGCCACGGCATTAGGAAGGTTGAGAACCACTGCTCTATGTTTTATAAGCAGTTCTCCTTTAATCCTCATGGCAATAGCCAGTAGCCAGCATTGGCCCAAGTTTTCAGATGAGAAACCTAAGCTCAGAGAAGTCAAGGGGGTTGCCCAAAGTCAGACATCTAATCCATGTGAGAGCTAGGAGATGGAACCATGAATGTCCAGCCTCAAAGCCTGTGTTCTTTCTCTCTCACAAGGCATTTCATGGACTCACGGAACCGCTGAGTTGGGCAGGATCTGGAAGGCATTTAGATGAACCCTCTAAATAATGTGTGCGTCCCTTTTCTGGCATTGTCCATAAGCTGAAAGCTGGAATAGATGGTTTTTGTTCTTGCTTACAGAAATGGCAAACAAGGACAGAAAAATAGAGGAGGGGAGGGAATGAAGAAGGAAGAAATGAACGGAGGGAGGAAGGGAAGGAAAGAAAAAATACAAGTTCAGCTTCAATGAACATATTTAGAATTTTGTTGACAGAAGAATCTGGAAAGAAGCTATTTTAATTTTAGCATGCCTGAACATCTTGTATTTTATGTTTAGCTTTTTTTTTTTTTTTTTGCTTTGTCCTGTCTCTTTCCTTTAATTGGAGATGTGCTCTTTTCTTCCTAGGCATGACTTTATCCTTCTTGATAAAGGCTCCAATTTGCTGCCCAGTAATAACAATTCTCTATCACATGTCCCAGTGTGACCAATGTCAGCCAAGGGAATACATAAATGAGTTGCTAGTCAGAGGATATAAGGTACCAGAGAAAGCTAAATTGTTTCTGAAAATACTGAACAATGAGACATTTCTCAAAAGGAGCTCAATCCCCTCAGTATTTTACAGGAATCCAACTCAAGCAGCTTTGCTCAGGCATTATCACTTAATTACCGATGTAAATCTCACTAGCAGCTTCCATAATTTCATTTGCAAATGAATATGCACACCTCCTAAATGTTCCCCTCCTCTCCTGACTGGGTGCACACAGCCGCTGGGATTTATGAAAGCTCCCACTTTCCAGGTGTCACTCCAGGCCAGTGTGCACCCTGGAACAGGACGGAATGATACCTGGTTCCCCTCTGACACATCCACCACCCCTCCCGGCATTGGTGGGAGCTGACGCATGGCAGAAACCTGGCTCCATTGGCTCGAAAGGTTCACAAACCACAATGAACTTTTTAGTGATCTGAGGCCAAGTTTCCGGTATGTAATGAAAACTGAAACCCAGTTTTGGGTTTCCTTACCAAATCACTTAGAGCCAGTCATGACAGGAGACGTGTGAGGAAGCAAGGACAAGCAGCCTGTGTACAACTGGGACCCAGAGCCTGGGCTCTAGGTCTGGCTCTGCTACCTACCTGCTGCGTGGCCTGAGGCTGGTCACCTGCTTTCACTCCACTGACCACCTTTCCCCAACACTGGGGGAGAGGGTGCTTTCCACCTCATCTGTCTGGGACCCACTCAAGGGGACGCATGTCGCACTGGGGGAGAGGGTACTTTCCACCTCATCTGTCTGGGACCCATTCAGGGGGACGCATGTCGCACTGGGGGAGAGGGTGCTTTCCACCTCATCTGTCTTGGACCCATCCAGGGGGATGCATGTTGCACTGGGGGAGAGGGTGCTTTCCACCTCATCTGTCTGGGACCCACACAGGGGGACGCATGTCGAGTTAGTAACATTCTTTTGGATCTCTTTTAATAACATCACACACATCTTCAGAATATCACAGAGACCCCACCCAACATACACCTTATTTTCCTGGTCATTTTCCTTCAATGCTTCCCCTTGGAGTTGGGCTAAGAGAACAATAGCCTGGACTATTCCTTGGGTTCATCTGCGGTCCTCTCACAGACTTAAAAAATATATATATATATCTCCCATTTTTAGGGAAAACAGAAACAAAATCTGTTACATTTATTTTAGGCCCTCTGTCTGAATTCTGAAGTCTCGCTCCGACTTCTTTTTAGGCTTCAGCTTTTGATTTCAAGCACATTCACACTTGTTTAGCTTTCAGCCTACAGAGAATGCTGGAAAAGGGATTCATGCATTATTTAGAGCGTTCATCTAAATGCCCTCCCAGATCCCTGCTAACACCATGAGGTCCCACGAGCCTATGAAATGCAGGCGTGGAGGACAATGAGCCCGGGCTTTGAAGTCAGGCACACCTGATTCCAGCTCCTAGCTCTCAGGTTCACTAGCTGTGGCACTGGAGCAGGCTGCTTGACCTCCTAGGAACCTCCTAGGTCCTCATCTCAACACCTGGCCCAGTGTCAACTACTATGTTGGGTGCCTTGAGGATTAAATGAGAAACTACTTATATAAAAACGTAAAAAACATGTCTGGTGTACAGTAGGTTCCAAGGTAGACGTCAGAGTCTGTTTTTTCTTATTCACACAAGTCTCTGGTGGGTTGAAATGTAGACCACAAATATTGCATCTGTCTTCACTTCCAAAAGAAAGAAGGAAATAAACAGTAACTGTCAGAGGCCCTTCTGAAAGCATTACCCATCCATTGAAATGTACTTTCCATTCAAAAACTAGCTTATTAATTATTCATTGCTATTGGAACTGAAAATAAGAGCAGAGCTCCCTGGAAGACACAGAGTTTGACAAGAGCAGTGTCCAATGGCATGATGTCTATCCTCTCCTGGAATCTGTGAGATCTGCAGTTTGGAAGTTGGGCAGACTTGAGGCTGAATGACGACTGGTGGGTGTTCAGCCAGTGCCCTGGAGTGACTGTTCTCCTGACTTTCATTTCCACTCCCGGGACTGCATTTCTAGGGGATTATTTCACTGCATGGGTGGCCTCAGTCCCTTGGCCGTCAGCCTTAAGGTTCATTCCACTGCCCTGGGCAAGCAATAACCACCCCAGAGCGCAAGTCTTTCATACTCGTTGGCATGAGTAACACCATTAACTCTTCAGGGCTGAGGTTCGGGATTATGTAAACAATCTTCCATCCCACTGTGTTAGCAATCAGAATAACGAGAGTGTTCGCAGGGCTTGTTTTCACACCAGAAATGTGATTGTCCTAATAAACAATCCTGGAGATGCTTTTTCCTCGTGATTGTACTTCATTGGGACTGTGGCTTTCAAAATGGAAGCTCTGTGCTCCCTGCCTCTAGTTCAGGGAGAACGAATGAGCCAGAAGAGACTCTTCAGACCAGGGAAATGCGCCGGCGTGTCCCCGGGAGGGGAAGGGCAGGAAGCGCACAGCTGGGCCATATGGTGTTTCACAGGCTCCTACGAAGACGCGCTTTCTAAAGTCTAAAGACGGCGGCGAGGAGACGCAGTAACACACTTCCTGAGGCCCCGGGCCAGCGCCGGGACCAGCGCAGGGCGGGTGCACCTGCTCCGCGGGTTCCGCGCGCCCTCTGGTGGCTCCGGCTGACACTGGGCGCGCCGTCCGGGCTTTTCCCCACTGATGGGGACTTCACAGAAGGAGGCTGTGAATGGGTTTTCGGCTTCTGGGGGAAGTGATCAGGGCCCCCAAGAAAGACACGGAAGGCCAGATGTTCTGAGTAACATTCCTTTTCCACAGAGTGTCCCAAAAGTCGCATACAGAGGTCAGCCTGCATACAGAGGAAAAATGGGAAACTGTACCTTTATTTAAAGGTACAGTTTAAATATTTATTATAAATAAATTATTTATTATAAATAAATGTACCTTTATTTACCAAATATTCATTACAGAACTTTACAAAGATGTGGCCAACATGCAGAGGATATTTTGTAAATATTTTGTAAAATTTTATAATGAATATTTTGTAAATCAAAGTAGCTACAATTTCCCACTTTTCCTATGCCTTCAGTCTGACCTTAGGGCTACATTTAGGACACTTTGTAGAATTGAGTTCTCAAGGTGCCAGGTTCTCATCAACAAGGGGACAATGCTCCTTCCCTCAGGACTAGTCTTCATATGACACAGAGATGCAATCACTCTGCTCTGAGCAGTCAGGCCTCCCCACATGTCACGGCCCACACATCAGGACTCAGGAGTCTCCCTTTCCACCTTCCTGGAACACACATGTGTTTTCTTTCAGCCTTCTGAATCCTACAGTCCTCTAGGCTCACTCCACAGGTATCTTTATATCCTCAGACTATTTAAATGCCTCGCTTTTTCATACTTGTGTTTCCAAAGTGTGTTCCTAAAATGCCGGTTTTATTAATCAGGATTTTATCTTTTAAAAAGCTCCTCGGGAGGCTGAGGTAAGAGGATCTCTTGAGCACAAGAGTTTGAAGTTACTGTGAGCTGTGATGCTACAGCACTTTACACAGAGCAATAGTGAGAGTCAGTCGTAAAATAAAATAAAATAAAATATTAAAAAAGCATTCAAAGTTTGGGGAACTTGGGATTACACAAACTAAAACCAAATACAATTGTAATACATCTCAAGATGTTTATACTTACTAATAAGGTAAGGAATTTCTAAGAAGGAACTATAGTTTGCTCCAGTTTCTAAACTTATTTAACATCAAAACCTTCTTCCTACCTCCACCTTTGAAGTGCAAGTTGAAGATATTGCATTTGGGGGTGGTGCCTGTGGCTCAAAGGGGTAGGGCACCAACCCCATATGCCAGAGGTGGTGGGTTCAAACCCAGCCCCAGCCAAAAAACTGCAAAAAAAAAAAAAAAAAAAAAGATATTGCATTTTGATAAAAACAATTTTAGGGGAAAATGTCATCCTACTCACTTGACTCATGATTACATAGCTACATTTTCAACACTGGAAGACATACATATTCGTTGGCTGGGCCTGTCATATCATCTTATAGTTTTAGGGGCTGGAAGTTCAAGATCAAGGTGTCAGCAGGGTTGGTTTCTTCCAAGGCCTCTCTCCTTGTCTTGCATATGACCATCTTCTCACATGGTCTTCCTCCTCTGTACAGCCATGCCCTAATCTCTTCTTCTTGTAAAGACACATGCACACACATATGTATACATATATGCTGAATCATTTGAAAGTAAATTGCGGGCATCACATCATGGCATTGCACCCTAAGTGTTTCAGTATGTATAAACTATATATAAACTCGAGTCATATTGGATTAGTGCCTATCCTAAGATACCACTTTACCTTAATCACCTCTTTAATGTTCATTTCTCCAACTATAGTCACATTCAGAAGTACTAGGGGTTAAGACTTCAAGGTATGAGCTTTTGGAGAGACTCAATTTAGCCCATAAATTCTTAATTTTGTATCTGTTGGGGGAAAATGTGTGCTTCAGTGGATAATTTACATTGTTTTAGAGCAGGATTAGCAAACTAAAACCAGTGGGCCAGATCCAACCTGTCAACTGTGCTTGTAAATAAAGTTTTATTAGCACACAGTCATATTCAATTTCTTTGCATTTTGTCTACAGTTGCTTTTCAAGTACAACGGCAGAATTGAATAGTTGTAACTATAACCATATGGCTTGCAAAGCCTAAAATATTTACTCTGCAGCCTCTTATAGAAAAGTTTGCCAACCCCTAGTCTAGAGCATGTACTTCAAGGTTATCTGATGTTGATCCTACAGGAGCTCTGTACCTTTCATTGTCTTTGACCTACTTTACAATCAGTAAGCTATAGATAATGAATAGCATTGAAAAATAATCCTTTCCCACAGACAAAAAGAAGACAGTCTGCATGGATTTGTTCGTTCCTTTCAGTATTCTCATGGATAGTGTGTCTCTTCTTTGAATTCTCTTTTGAACTGGTTGTGGCATAGTATAGTTCTCTCATTAACAATGAGTTAAATAAGATCTTTATTATCTGAGTCCTAATTTTACCTTTTTTTTAAAAATGATTCTTTAACATGTCAATGTTAGATTTCATGAGTGTGATAATGGCATTAGGATTATGAGGAATAATGTTTTTGCTCTTAGGGAGCAAACATACAGAAGCACTTAGGGTACAATGCCATGATGTGATACCCACAATTTACTTTCAAAAGATTCAGCATATATGTGTGTGTGTGTGTGTGTGTGTGTGTGTGTGTACATATTCACACATATATCATATTCATGGGGAAGAGAGGGAAAGAAAAAGCTAACATGGTAAGACATAAACAACTAGTGAATCTAGGTGAAGGATATATGGTATCCTTGAGTGATGTGCTAGTCATTCAAACTTCCAGTATGTTGATAATTTTCAAAATAAAATATTAGGGTGCCGCCCACATGCACCTGGGCTGGTGGGTTCAAACCCAGCCAGAGCCTACTAAACAAACAAACAAAAAACAGCAGGGTGTTGTGTGGTGGGCACTTGTAGTCCCAGCTACAAGGGAGGCTGAGGCAAGAGAATCACTTAAGCCCAAGAGTTTGAGGTTGCTGTGAGCTGTGACACCATGGCACTCTATCCAAGGAAACACAGTGGGATTCTATTTAAAAAAAAAAAAAAAGAAAAGAAAAAAGAACAGAAAAAAAGGGGGAGGGACAAGTTTATGTTATATTTCCAGTAAAGGAGGTAGCCAGCTCCATGACCTAGACTCCTGGGTGCTTCTTTAGTACTTAAGAGAGTAAACAATTACAGATGTTTCTTAGCAGTTGGCCATTTTTTCAGTGGCTATTACAAATAAAAATAAGTAAATGAAAGCTTTATGTTTCTATTCTTATTTGGCTCAGTTTCTTCTAGAATTTTTAAAGGTACCAAGTGAATAAGATGGCGATGTAGTTTTTTCTTTCTTTTTTTTTTTTTTTAAAGTTAGATATATCCTATTTCCAGACAGACAATGCCCTTTGAAGAGTATCTTTTAAGGTGAACTTGAGCTGAGGGCCTCTTAGGGGGTGCTCATGTTCAAGTTTAGGGTATTACTTTTTGCAGTGTCTTTGGGGTGGGGGTTAAAGTTTGTACCTCTCAATTACTATAGAGTTTTGCACACCCCAGCCCCAGCTTGGCATCATGGTATCAATACACTTAGAGGTCCCATTAATTGGAATTTACTGCTTTAGCTGGGACCATAAGATTTCGGGAGATTTCAGCATCCTTTGAGGTAAGAATATGGCATATTTTGAGGTATGAATAGCCTCGTAACATGAGGGAAGAAAGTAAGCTAAATTCTCAAACCCTATGTCATTTAGCGTAAAGGTTTAGGATTGAAATTTTCTGCCTGAGGGAAGCAGAAAAACTGAATTTTTACAGAATGCTGCCTGTTTCTGAATCTAAAAGGCATACTAAAAATAGCTGAAGGGACTGAGCCGCCCAGAGGCTTCTTGGGGTGCCCAGTGGGAGTTCCTGCTCCTAGAATCTGTCCTTCAAAGAGGCTTCTGCAGACAGCCCTGAGCGTCTGTGTGTGCTGAAGCGCTCTCCTGGGCAGATTTCATTTGGTCTCAAGGAAGCAGGGGCTGGAGCAGACGGAGATGTTCCTTAATGGAAGGATCCCCTGGAGGAAGAGACATTTTGCTTCTGACAGAGGCCCACAGTCCAGAAGGCAGAGGCACATTATGTGCTCAGAGACCAGACCATCTTGAAATCGGGGTCAACTATATCAAATGGGCTTTGGCCACAGCTAACACTAAACTCAAAGAAAGCATCCTTTCTTTTCATTGCCACTGATATTGTGCTATTTAAGAACCTGATTTTTTTTTTTTCTTATCTAGGCTACCTCCACAGCTCCCTATCTGGGCCCCCTCCTCCTAGCTGCCCCCCTAAATTCATCCCACTTATGGACCCCAGTGTAATTTTTCTGTAGCCCAGTTCAGTTCAGGTTGTTCTGTGAATTTTAATTTTAGTTTTTAACAAATCCATCAACCAACCGATTTCCTAAGTGAGCAAACGGAAAAAAAACTCTTTAATTTCTCTTCATCCTCTATGGAATAAGCACAGTCCCCAGTCCAGTTAACTGGTCAGAACCAGTTCTCATCATATCATCTGTCTCCTCCTCTGAAAGCTGCAGAGAGAGAGGAGGCATTTCCCATCTAATTGGGTCAGCAAAGACTATGTCATATCTGTGTTTCTAAGTCCCAATGGTTGCTAGCATAGTGTTATTCCCAGAATCAAAGTTCAAGAAACAGCCTTTTAGGGTATACATACAAAAGAATTGAGAGCAGGCTCTTGAGTTGATATTTGTACCCTCACATTCATAGCAGCATAATTCACAATAGCCAAAGAGTGAAAGCAACCTCAATGTCCATCCAAGGATGGACAAATGGATAGGCAAAATATTCTACAGATGTACAGTGGAATATTATTCAGCCTTAAAAAGGATGGAAGTTCTGGCACATACTACAACATGGATGAACTCTGAGAAAATTATGCTAAATAAAATAAGCCAGCCACTAAAAGATAAATACTGCGTGCCTTCACTGATATGTGGTACCTAGAAAAGTTTATAGAAACAGAAAGTGGTTTCAAGAGCCAGGGTTACAGGATATGGAAAGGTGGTGTTTACCAGGTAGAAGGTTTCAATTTTAAAGGATGGGTGTACAACAACGTGAATGTCCTTAACACCACGGAGCTGTACCCTTAAATGTGACTACGATGCTAAAGTTTGTGTATTTTACCACCATTTTTTTTTTAAGGAGAAAAAAGGAAAAAGCTATT
Organism: Loris lydekkerianus; assembly: GCA_963574355.1. Lineage (NCBI taxonomy): Eukaryota > Metazoa > Chordata > Mammalia > Primates > Lorisidae > Loris > Loris lydekkerianus. The sequence goes on from CAUYPK010029627.1 coordinate 29,718, forward strand.
GGAGCTGGTGAATGATTTCAGCTGCACTTTTGGAGACCTGCTCTTTCAATCTTAGAGTTACACTTTTAAACACACAATTCAAATCATTCAATATTCCCTCCTCCCCCTGAGAAACTCCACAGTCACTTCCCACATAGACTCAAGCCTGGTCTGGTCTTTTTTACTTGGCCTGCCTCATCTCTCAACTCTATTCTTTCACCCTTCCCCAGTAGCATTCTTCCCTGTTCTTTGCCTGACTTGGGATTTCCCTCAGGGGAGGCTTTTCATCAGCTCTAGTCTAGATAAGTCTCATTCCTTAGGTATCATCTGACATTCCATTTATAAGAGAAGCCAGTCCTGCTACCCAAACCAGGTTGGGGCCTCTGGCTATGGGTTCTCAGCATGCTCTTTGCTTCTCTTGCACAGTAGTTATTATAAAACCATTAATTGTCCATAAAATAATTTGGGTTGTGCTAAAGATCAAATGCTATGTCCCCTCAAAATTCATGTTAAACCCTAACCCCTAGGGTTGATGGTATTAAGTGATGGGGCCTTTGGAAGGTGATTAGTTAGGTCATGAGGGTGGAGCCCTCATGAATAGGGTTAGTGCCCTTATAAAAGAGAGGGTCCAAGAGAGCTGTCTTGCCCCTTCTGCTGTGTGAGACTACAATAAGTCATCACTCTGCAAACTAGACAGGGCCGTTGCCAGACACCAAATCTGCCTTTGTTTTTTTCTAGGATTTCTCAGTCTCCTGAACTATGAAATATTAATTGCTATTGTTTATTAACCACCCAGGCTATGGTATTCTGTTAGAGCAGCTGAATAGACTAGGATAAAGTTTAAACTCCCTGAAGAGGACAAAGATAGTGACTGTCCCTAATAGTCACAGGTGTGTGTCCCTGGCACATCACAGGCATAAATACAGGTGCTGGTTTTCACATTGTCCTTGTTGACATTGACTCCATTTCTACCAGTCCCATCTTCAGAGCTTACAAGTACTGAGACCCCAGCAAGGTAAATGCATTTTGAGTAAATAAATTGGATGGTTCCTAATGGAAAAGAGAGGCAAAGTCATAAGCAGCAATGAGCTCTGCAAACAGAAAGAAAGAAAGAAAGGAAGGAAGGAAGGAAGGAAGGAAGGAAGGAAGGAAGGAAGGAAGGAAGGAAGGAAGGAAGGAAGGAAGAAAGAAAGAAATCCCTATAGTTTTTAACTGGTGGGCACCAATGTTTATAGAGGAATCTGGTCAGTACTGAGCTGCTCAGCCCTGCGCATTCTCATGCGGACATCAATACTTTCTGTAATGTCAGCTCTAGCTACAGAAAGGAATTGCCCAGACAATGCTAGATGTAGTGCTGCTTTACTGAGACCAAGATTTTCAAACTAAATGTAGACATGACCAAGGACCATGTCTTCTATTTCCTTTACAGCCAACCCTAGCACTTGCAAAAGAACTTGGGAGGGGTTTGGGGGAGGGAAGTATATTGTTCAACAATTTACTTTTATCATTCCTACTTTTGCTCTCAGGACCCCTCTCCCCCACTCTAACTGCCCCCAAAGCCTTCCTCCTCCAGTATCAGGCCTCCTGCTATTAAGATGCTCAGACTTTTTCTGTTCTCATCTGCTGCTGCTGGATAAGGGATGGAATGCTGTGCCTCTGTGTGTGTGTGTGTGTGTGTGTGTGTGTGTGTGTGTGTGTGTAAGAGGCGGGGGAAGCATTCAGTTTTGAGGATTGAGGATGGAAGCAGAAAGAGGTCTTTTTCAAAGTCTGTTCTCTAGGTAAAGCACCTAAAAAACGATTCACTCTTTCACACTGAAAAGGTCAGCCTGCTGCTAGTCTGTGTCTAGGATGGTCTTATGCTACATGGCTGTTTCCTTCCACTCCATGACTCACATGACACAGGCTCCCTCCTTTTGCCTTAGTCTCGGTAGGTGTTGGCACAGGGAGAGGGATGGGGTGAGGGAAGTAAATCTGCCCTGTCATAGATTTTCATAAAATGCATACAGAATAGATAGTATTAATAGATGAATGTTGATTAAATCCATCTTGATTCATTGAATTCTAGATTGAGAAAAGTTAAATAGCACCTATTTCCTATAGACTCAAAACATCTAAGTATTTACTAGCTGAAGAGAGCAACATCAAACTTAAAAAATAAAAGTTTATCATTAGAAAGATATGAGATTACCAATTTCAAATCACAACAATCTTGAAGCTGAACTTTTGGCCACTTCCAGCAAAGATATCTTTTCCTTTTTACTTTTGGTATTAAACAATGTTTTTCAGAAGTATTGAAGAGTTTGGGAACGTTTGGGTATTAGTCAGAGTTCTCCAGAGAAACAGGACCAAGAGGATGTATGTATATACAAGAAGTTGATTCGTGTATTATGAAGGCTGGCAACTCCAAATCTGCAGTTTTGGGGGTGGGTGGGCGGTCTGGAGCCCCAGGAGAGCTGATGCTGCAGGTAAGTCCAAAGGCCATGTGCTGTAGGAATTCCCCTTTGCTCAGGGAGGCTAATCTTTCTGCTCCATTCAGACCTTCAACTGATTGGATGACGCCCACCCACTCTATGAAGGGCAATCTGCTTTATGCAGAGTTCACCAATATAATGTTAATTTCATCTGAAAATATTCTCCAAGTTTATACATATGTACCCATTTTCAAAGAAAGACATAGCAGAAAACACACTTTAGTGGGAAAAAATGTAGGAGCCACACTGCAGAAGAACTAGGAGAGAACCTGAAAAGTCCCTTCCCAAGGTGAATGACACTGCTGACGTCCATCTGTGAGGTGCACCCCACTTTGCCTTAGCTTAGTAAGACAGAAAACCCATATGCTAGCTCAGCATGAAATCTTGAAAATTGTTTCAATACCTCACCTGAAGAGCCTTGTCACATCCCCAGTGAGGAATCAGGATACCTACTTAGTGGGTGGATAGGGCACCTAAATGCCCTTGGGTTCTGAGTCTAGGTACAAAAATTTAAATCCATATGCCAGACCTTCTCCAAGGTTTGTCAGTGTGAGTCAACACAAATAAATAACACCTACTCAATCCATTTGCATTGAACTAAGGGACCTGGGGAGGCCAACACCACCAAGCTCTCTGCAAGGAAAAACAAGGAAGCAGCCCCTCCCCACGTTCCTCACTGGCTTTTATTGAAGTCTCAGGCATGAGAAAACACAGCACAGTGGAAAGCTTCAAAGAGAGGGTAAAGGTTGAAAAACAAAGTTTATTTTTAGCAGCATGATTGAACTCTTAACACATACTATTTGCTGCACTTCTGTCTTGCCTTAATTTTATCACTGCTAATATATGACTTAGGGTTGGAACAATATGTTGCATCTAGTAAATACTCAAGGCCAGCAGTGATGGCTGGGTTTCTCCTAGATCACTCTGTCCCCAGTGCCTAGTACTCTTAACCATATGCACTATACTACAAAGGATACCTGCTTACCATGCAGGGAAAGGGCATTTCCAGTATTCCAAAGCTACTTGGATAGTGGGCATTATTGGTGAGAATTTGATTGGCCTGGTATGTCCCAATCTCTGGCTAAACAGAGCAGGTAAACCATGATTTGGAAGAGCTTTCTGTTGAGTTCAGTCACTTATCAGTGGGCTAGGAAAAAAGGCAGGCAGTAATGGGTCTCACCTCCTGCTTTGTTGCGAATGCAGCCATTAAAGTCCCCTCCAGTGCACTGACACTGGTAAACACTCCCCAGGCTTCAACTTCTCCCTGCAGTGATGTGCTGCCTGCTATGGGATCACAACTCATCATTCAATACAAACCCCTGTGTACTGAATACATTGCCAGCTTCTCCCTGTGCCAGTGGCATCAGAGCAAGAGATTCTGACAGCAGCAGAGAACCCGAGAATACTGATTTTGCCTCAGAAATAGATTGGAGGAGCAGGCTTAATCCTGCGCTCTCTTCCTGCCAAACCCTTACGGATGTGACTGAAGGCTAAAGAAGGCAGGACTGTGGACTAAAGGAGCCTCAATGGATTATTTTACACATATTGTAACAGTGAAGCTCACTTAATGCAGAGGGCCTTTTTGTTAGCAGAAAAGTTAAAAAAAAAAAAAGGGCAGGAGCTAGTAGTGGGAGTGTTTTTTTCTTTCTTTTTAAACTGCTCTTAGATTGTGTTTAAAAAACAAACTGATGAAAAATTGGGTGACTCATGGCAGGTGTTGTTTGTGTGTTATATTTAAGATTGCTATGAGGATATGTACACTTAGGTTGCGTTGTTTGCGTATGTTAGGTAAAGTCCTGAGCCCTTATACCCCCACACTGTGCCCACTAAGAGACAGCTTCCAAAGCTCTCCTCTTCCCCTTTCTTCCTCCCTCCTTCCCTCTCCCTCTCCCTCCTCCTCCCCTCTCTCCTCTCCCATTCCCTCCTTCCTGAATTTAGGTTTTTTTCTCATGTGGGCATGTAGTTGTTTATCTGCTAGTTTCAGCTTAGTATTGAGTATACTGGAGGCTTGCCTTTTCATTCTAACTTTACTTAGGAGAATATTCCACAACTCTATCCTGGTAAATACAAAAGACATATCTTTTTTTATGACTGAATAGTGTTCTATGGTATACATATAACCCATAGTTTATGAATCTGTTCACGAGTTGATGGGCACTTGGGTTGTTTTCATATCTTGGTGATTGTGAATTAATCTGCAATAAACAATCTAGTGGAAGTGTCCTTATGATAAAATGATTTATTTTTTTCTTCTGGGTAGATACTTAGTAATGGGATTACAGGATCAAATGGAAGATCTACTTTTAGCTCTTTGGGGATTCTCCATACTTCTTTCAAAAAAGTTGTACTAGTTTGCAGTCCCACCAAGTGTATGAATGTTCCTCTGTCTCTGCACCAGGCCAGCATCTGCAGCTTTGGGCCTTGTGATGTGGGCTACTTCACTGTGGCTAAGTGTTATCTCACAGTGGTTTTGATTTGCATTTCTCTGATGATTAGGGATGATGAGCCCTTTTTCATGTGTTTGTTGGCCATTCATCTGTCTTCTTGGGAGAAGCTTCAGTTCATGACTCTTGCCCAATAATTGATAAGTGAGATTTTTTGCTGTAGATTCTGGTTGTTAGGCCTGTGTCAGATTTCTGTGAATATCTATTTGCTTTCATTGTTGTGCCCTTATCTGTGCAGAAGCTTTTTAGGTGGATCAGGTCCCATTTATTTATTTTTGTTGCTGCTGCAATTGCTAATGGGGTTTCATGGCAATTTTATTGGAGTCTCGGGTGACACACACAGGAGTGGTCAGAATAAGAATGCTTCTCCTGAATACTCACCCTGAGAGCAGGCAGACCACCCTCCCCTCCCTTTCCTTGGTACAGTGCATCTCTAAGGAGTGCATTGGTCTCTTTCTCTTCCAAATGGCAAGCCTGTCCTAAGCCAATGTGAGACAATATTTATCAAGGAACAATTTGCTATTTGTTGAAATAAATTTTTTTTTTTTTTTTTTACCTTTTACTATGAATGTCTACCATGAGAGTAGGGAATGTGTGAGTAAGGCCAGCAGCCCTCAAACTACTTGTGGACCTTTTAAATTGAGATGCTTGTTGCCCTCACCCCAAGTTTCTGGCTTAATTGGTCTGGGGTAAGGCCTGAACATTCAGTTTGAACGGGTGGTTCCCAGTATTTAAAGAATCCCAGCAATTCTACTTTGTAGCAATTGAGAATCAATGGAATAGACCAACAAAAAAGAAGATTTTATTTCCTAGAAAAGCTAAAATGTACCTATTTATCAGTTGCTAATGGCAGTCTCTAACAACCTTGACCTTGGTCAGCCACTTGAGTATGAGTTGACAAAGAGAGACCAGGAGAATTGGACACTGAGGATCAAGTTTATGTCACTTTTCTTTTTGTACAGGTGTAGCAGGAGCAGCAGGGCTGGGCAACAGTGAATATGGGTTTCAAGGCAGAAATGATGGTGAAAATCAGTCAGGCAGAGGCCCTTAACCCTGGAAAGAGTGAAATGCTTAAAACAAACTGAGTTAGCAATACTAAATGATGGGCACCTGGGCCGGAGTGCTGGGGGTGGTGGTGGTGGTGGTGGTGGTGGTTATTGTTCTTATATAACAGAATGGGGCTTATTGTTCTTATATAACAGAAGGTTAAGATATTGATACTTGCTAGCATTGGTTAAGCAGCTCCAAGGATCCACGACGTTTTCTGTCCCCATCTTTCACGCAGAGTTTGTCATCTGCATGTTCTTTCCTGGTTCAGGAGTGCTGCCACAGCTCCAGAGAGCACTCTGTGCCCGGGCAGGAAGGAACAGAGAAGGACCAAAGCAGAAAGTTTTCTCTCCTTTTATCAGAAAACAAAAGCTTTCCCAGATACATCCATAGCCACCACCCATTTGTCAGTCCTGTGGGTGGCTGGGCAGGTAGGGAACAAGCCAGTCCTGTTGGCTGTCTCCGCATGAGCTGTTGCCCAGAGGTTAATATCCTGCCATCTTCAGCAAAATCAGGGTTTTTCAGCAAGGGAGAAGGGAGTGGTTAATACCAATGGTATCTTCTGCAGATCCCCAATGAGAATGTGAGTTTTCTAGACGTTGCCCTTGCTACAAACCTATTAGTGATTCTGTTGCACCAATTTTCTCCATAACGATTCTTTGAGGACTTTTAGGGGAGACATCACAGGCAAAAATTTCAGACAGAGCCTATGAAGCAGCTCCCTCCCATTTTTAGGCCCTTAGAGGTAAACAGCTAAAGACTCCCGCTGAACTCTTGCTATGTAATTGCTATTTTCTTTCTTTCTGTACTTGTTTTCCACTTTGCAGCTATGAGGATTAAGTTGAAAGGTTGGAAAAGGCACAATGCATTGACAATAGCACCATCTTCTGTCCAGAGAAACATCAGCTTCTAAACAGATCGCAGTTTTTGGTTATGCAACTGCCTGTGCATTCCAGAACATGAGCGCATGCAATATGCATGCATTTAAGAAGAATATTTTCTTCTTGAGCCTTGCGTAGCTTTCACAGGCCAACACGCTCATCGTTCATTATTTAGTTCTAAGCCCTGGTGCCCTTGCCTACTGCTTCCTGGTGACACTAAAAGACCAAGTGCACACACAGTGTGTCTGATGACAGCAAACAGCGAGTTTATGCAAACACTCTTAATGGAAAAAGACCTTGGAGAGAATATTTACCTGGATCATTTTCCCTAACTCAGACTTTCTCTTTCCCATTCACCCTTGCTTTCCATTACATTGCTAAGCTGGAAGCAGTAACTGTTTCAAGTTGGAAAAGGGAGACTAGTCAAAATTAAAATTCACAGATGCAGGGAACAATCACATCCACAGGTGTGCCATTCAGATAAAAAAGGAATCGAGGATATCTACCTTCAGACATGTCAAGAAAAGATTTAAAATATAAGGTGTAGACAATTAACAGTCATACAAAGTTTTTTTTTTTTTTTTTTGAACAAGTGTTATGAGAGCCCAAGAACAATGGTTATTTAATAGTGGGAGCCAGAGATGGAGAGGAAGTTCACGCCAGAAAATGACTCCTCTGTGGACGCTCACATCAACAACAACAAAAGCAGGGGCACTGCTCCTTTCTTTCTTTCTTTAAAATTTTATTGATTGTTGTCCAGGCTAAAGTGCAGTGATACCACCATAGCTCACTGCTGCCTCAAACTCCTGGGCTCAAGCAATCCTCTGCCTCAGCCTCCTGAGAAGCTGGGAATACAGGTGTGTGCCACCACACCTGACTAATTTTTCTTATTGTATTGTAGAGACAGGGTCTTGTCCAGGCTACTCTCTAACTCCTGGCCTCAAGTGATCTGCCCGCATCAGCCCCTCCAAACTACTAGGATTACAGGCATGAGCCCCTGCACCCAGCCCCCTCTTTCTTAATACTGTCCATATTTATTGACTCAGGGAACAGAAGATGTGGAAGACTTTGGGGGGAAAAGGATCCAAAAGCTATAGTAATGTAGCTAACCTTTACTTTTTGAACGGGAGGAAAAACTGTGACACTAATCCCTTACTGGCATCTAGTGTTGATGTTAAAAGAACATTTAGTTGCAACTTTAATTTATCTATAGATGAAAAAGGAAAACTGCAGGGAGAGAAGAAAATAATTATAAACCTTATTCACATATTACTTCCACTGCAACTATTTATCTTTGTGAGGACTAGGCAGGTAGCCAGCTTTTCCCACACTAAGCCTCTCTGTCCATCAAAGCAGCAGATCGTTTCATGTTGAACCAGACCACAAGGATTTCAGATTGCACACACTCATGTTTGAAGGGTAATTATATTGCTGGAAATTTTCTGGCTAATGAACTTAGAACACTATCACCATGAAATACTGAATTCTTACTCACCCAATTTCAAGTACTTATTGAGCAACTATCATGCTCTGGTGCTATGTTTGGTATTTAGGATAGAAAATGAATGAAGGCAGTCCTAAATCTTTTAGAGCTCATATGCTATTGTAGAAACTACATATTCATCCACCATACAACAATAATTTACTGAGTGCTATGTGCCAGACATGGGGGAGGACAGAGATACTACAGGGAGCAAACTGGACGTAGCAATTGTGGATTTTTCTTTCTTAATGTTTTGGAGGTAAGGTAGCAGAGTACACAGCCTTTGAGTCAGACAGCTCTGCTGCTTTTTTTTTCTTCTCCTTGTCTTTCCCCTTCTTCTTCAACAAGGTCTCAGTCTGTCACTGGAGTATGGAGTTCAGTGGTATACTCATAGCTCACTGAACCTTAAACTCCTAGGCTCAAGAGATCTTATCCTCCCAAGTAGCTGGGACTACAGACATGCACCACCACCACCAACTAATTTTTTGTATGATGGAATCTTACTGTTACCCAGGCTGGTCTCAAACTCCTGGATTCAGGTGAACGTCCTGCCTCAGCATTCCCAAGTGTTGGGATTACAGGTGTGCTTGGCATCATGCCTTTTTTTATCAGGGCAAGTTACTTAACCTTTCCCGTTTTTCAGTTTCCTTATCTGTAAAATGAGAAAAGTGATAGCAATTCTTTCATGAGTTGTTTTGAGGATAAAAATGCAATTATAGGTGTGTGTGTGTGTGTGTGTGTGTGTGTGTATAAAGATATTACCAAGTATGGCTTTTCATATGTGTGGTGAGCAACGATTAGCCATTACATTACTGTTACTCCAATTAAAAGTAAGTTATAACTGAGGGCATTGGGAATAGCTTCTCAGAGAGATGCCTCATGCTTTGGGCCTTCATGAAGAAGTAGATGGCTACCACAGAGTGGGGAAGTGGGGTTGAGGGGCAGAGAAGTCACATGCACTTACAACACAGGGTGACAACTGCTGTGTTAGTGTTACGCCAGGATGTTTGGGGAATTTAGAAGAGGGTCACCTGACTTAGCTAGGGTGTTAGTGGTGGGAAGAAGTATTAAGAAGTGAACTTCTAGAGAGACGACATTTGAATTATGTCTTGAAAAGAAAAAAACTAGACTGAACCTTGCCTTTACCCAAGGATTTTTTTTTAACCAAGATTTAAAATAAGGCGTTGCTTTATATCCTACTAAGAAGTTTAAGTTTCATTCTAAAATCAGAGGTAAATAGAGTGCATAATTTTGTTTTTATCTTTTTGTTTTATCTTTTAGACGTTAGTTCTGGAGTGAGTCTGTCAAAATATTTGAATAAAAATTGAGAGCTTTATTGCTGTGTCTTAAGCATAATTTGGACATTATTTCATGTTCTTTATAACCACCGAGTATTAAACTGTAAACATAATCAATGTAACTGAAGCATAAACATCTCGTGGCATGTTATGTCATTGTTTTCAGGTACTGGGTTCTTACTTGAGTATCATAATATATTGTGTTTTAACACCGACACTGTAACATTTATTATTTTTTAAAACTTCAGTTTTATTGCATTTTCACAACATATCAGACTTCACCAAATATATGCCTTACTATTGTATTATATTACTGCTTTACTGTGTATCTTAATAAAGCACGCAGTTATGTTACAAAAAAAAAAAAAAAAAAACTAGACAGGTGAGAAGAGGGAGGGCCTTTGTAAAGACAAAGAAAAGTGAGAGTGCATAGCATATTTTAGAGACTTCAAAATGAAGGTGTATATAGGGCTTGTCAGGAGGATGAGGCTGGAGATGAGGGCAGGGGCCCCATCATGAGGCACGTTGAATGGCATAGTGAGAAATTCAAACATTATCCTGAAGGCCATGGACAGCTGATGGTTCAATTTTAGGAAGATCACCCTGGGAGTGAGCAATATGGAGTCCATACTGTATTGGAGTGGGGCGTGAGCCAGGTAGGAGGTGATTACAAACACCTCCCAGATGTCTCTATTTGAATATCTCTCAGGGCATCATTTTTATAAATCTAACTGCATCATTCTCATTCTTCCCTTTTATAAATCTAACTGCACCATTCTCATTCTTTCTAGCCCTTCCTCTACCATCATTACTCCCCATGGAATTCCCTATTTAGGGGATTGGCCATCATTCCCAAATTGCTCAAATTAAAAACCTGGGAGTTAAGAGACTTCCCACTCTCATTCTTGATTCCCCCCTAAAATCACTTCTCAAATCCATCCATACAACAGTCCAAATCTCTCTTAGCAGCCCCTTCTCTCTGTGTGCCACCAATATTTTAGTTTTAGATATTCCTCATTTCTTACAGATAGCAAATTTAAGTTAGAAAACCTTAAATTTATATACCTTTAAAGCACATAAAAACAACTTTAAATTTAAATAACTTTAATTTTTATCCTATCCATTGTGTTTATTATATTTTAAACTCTTTCAAGGTGGGATAGCATCACTGACTAAAGGGCAGAGGACGGATCGTTGTGGTTAGAAGGCAAAGAAAAATTATGTCACTGATTTACTTTGTCTTGGATTGAGTCAGGAACCAAACCAGCACCAGGCACGCTGAGATCAGGTTTTCTGGTTCCTAGTCAGCAGTACATGCTGTTAGAAATGCCAAAGATAACGGTCTGTTTTTAAGCTTGCAAGTTCTGCATCCTGGAGTCATAGGGGTCCTCAAACTTTTTAAACAGGGGGCCAGTTCACTGTCCCTCAGACCGTTGGAGGGCTGGATTATAGTTAAAAAGAAAAAACTATGAACAAATTCCTATGCACACTACACATATCTTACTTTGAAGTAAAAAAACAAAACGGGAACAAATACAATCACACTGCCTCCTCATGTGGCCCGCAGGCCCCAGTTTAAGGACCCCTGGAGGATTGGTGTGTTTCCAGCCCACACAGCTGTAGTACTTCTCACCTCTGGTGTTGCCTGTAAACATTCTTGCCTTTTCATTGTTAGTTTTTAATGCAGATGTCTGGAATCCGTTTTACACCTGCTTGTCAGTCTGTCTGTGAGCGGAGCCCAGCACACACCTTTTGGAAAATAAGCTCCTAGGTGACTGTGATGTACCTTCGTTGTGGACTTACGGTCTAAGCTCCCAGATGGGCCTGATTCAGGGCCCTGGGCTCACCACTCTTCAACCTGAAATGAATGGAGTTGGTGCAGATTCTACATTAACATTTAATAAGAACCTTCTTTCCTCCTAAAAATACTAAGTGAGAAAAGTGGCAGGGACCAGGTAGACTCCAACCCGGCTGCTACCATAAGCCCAAGGGGCGCTGAGCAGGACACAGCCAGGACTCTCACTACGGGCGCGCGCCCGGCTTGGCAGATGCACGCGCACGCACGCACGCGCCGGCCCGGCCTGTGCGCACGCACTCGCGCACGCCGGCGCCTCCGTACGAAAACCGGTGTCTGCGGTGAGCGCGTGGCAAATGGAGGGGGTGCTCGCCGAGGCGCTGCTCTTGCAGAGCCGGGACCCCCGGGACCTGCTGGGGGCCCTGTGCCGCGGGGAGGCGTCTGCGGAGCGCGTGGAGACGCTGCGCTTCCTGTTACAGCGACTGGAGGACGAGGAGGCGCGCGGCGGCTGGGGCTCAGGCGCGCTCCCGGAGGCGGCGCGTGAGGTGGCCGCGGGGTACCTCCTGCCGCTACTGCGGGACCTGCGCGGGCGCCCCACGGGCGGTCCGGATCCTAGCCCGTCCCAGCGCCACCGCCGGCGAGTGCTGAGGGCGGCGGGCGCGGCCCTGCGCTCTTGCGCCCGCCTCGCCGGGGGCCCGCAGCTGGCGGCCGCGCTGGCCGAGGAGGCCCTGCGAGACCTGTGCGCCGGCTGGCGCGCGCCGGGCGCAGAGGCGGCCGTGGAGGTGCTGGCAGCCGTCAGCCCCTGTCTGCGGCCCCGCGAGGACGGGCCGCTGCTCCAGCAAGTGGTGCAGACTGCTGTCGCCTTGGCGCTGGGCAGGGACGAGTATGAGGCTGGGCCGGCCGAGGACACGGGGGCGCTGGTGGCCGGGCGGCTGCTGCCCGCGCTGGGCCATTGCGGCGGGGCGGTGTTGCGGGCCGTGTGGGACGAGCTGGTCGCGCCGGGGGCTCCCTCGGGGCCGGACCGCGTCGAGCTGAAGCTGCTGGTTCTCAGCACTCTGGCGGAGAAACTGCTTCCGGAACCCGGCGCAGACAGCGACCCCCGCGCGCACGAGGTGGGCCCGGACGCCCGGCTCTGCTGGCGCTTCTGGAGGACGGTGCAGGCGGGGCTGGGCAAAGCTGAGGACGCCCTGACGCGCAAGCGAGCCCGCTACCTGCTGCAGAGGGCGGTGGAGGTGTCGGCCGAGCTGGGCTCCCCCTGCACCTGCCGCCCCCAGGACGGAAACGGTACTTGACTCTTTGCTCCCTAGCCCAAACTTACCTGACTTCCTGGGAGGGGACCCCTCCTGCTGCCGAAAACTAGCTGCTCAGGGTCGTCTCTACCATCCACACAGATTTTGTTTTTTCCCAGGTGTCTCCCACTAAATTCTGAAAACTTGGGGAATCTCTCGAGAGTGTTCCCTGAAGTGATATAAATCACTGCATTTTGGGAGCAGTTTGACCAAAGCAGGGCAGAATACAGCACCCGTGAAATAATTTAGGAAAGTGATTGAGTCCGCACAGGACGTTACAGACTCATTTGCGCTGTATCGTGGTGGATCCATCTAACCAGAATGGTTGATGTCCATCAAGCTGAAAGAAAAATCTGCACTAACTAGTGGGTTGTGTCTTGAGTATTAAAATTAGGCGTCACAGAAGCCATTACATTCTTTTGAAATAATTCTGGTAATTCTTTTAGGAGCAAGATTTACTAATAATTGGGGGGGGGGGGGTTGTTTACTTTTTTATTTTATTTTTTTCCAGACAGTCTCACTATGTCACCCTCTGTAGAGTACTGTATTGTCACAGCTCACAGCACCCTCAAACTCTTAGGCTAAGTGAATTCTCTTGCCTCAGCCTCCCAAGTAGCTGGGACTACAGGCGCCTGCCACAACGCCCAGCTAATTTTTGGTTGCAGTTGTCATTGTTGTTTAGTAGGCCCGGGCTGGGCTCGAACCCGCCAGCTTTGGTGTTTGTGGCTGGCGTCCTTACTCCCTGAGTTACCGACAGTGAGCCAGTAATTTTTTTTTTTTTTTTTTAATTTTGAACTGTGCTTCCTCCTACTTTGTTATAGAATAAGAGAAGCCAAAATAGCCAGAGCCTCCTTTCAATTTGCTATGTTACCATTATTTTGACTTGTCATCCTAAATTCACTTGCACTATTGAAATCCAAAATAGATTAACTCAAAATTGTCTCAGTAGATAATTTCTACTTTTTCAGCCATAACTGGCTGTGTGTGTATTACAGGTAAAAGATTTTTCTTTAGTTGAAGTTGTGAGATTAAATCTTAATGTAATTTCAACACTTTAGATAGTAAATATTTGAACAGTACACAAATGGGTGATCATCCTAGTAGAATTTTCCCTGGAAAACATCAAATCACCAAAGTTAAACACCTATCTATTTAAATGAATCAATCATTTTTCAGTTTTAAGGATGAGCCTAGTCTGTACATACTATATGCTGTCCTTTCTCTATTTCAAAAAGCAAACACTGTTTTAACTGAATATTTTGGTATTTACCCCTATGTCTTAATATATTTTAGTTATAAAATCCATTGTCTCAGTTAAAAGTTTGGTGAAATGTGTATGTTTAGCATTTATAAAGTTATGACACTTTGAATTGTAAGTACAATTCACCGATGATCTATGTTACAGGGATCCTCAAACTTTTTAAACAGTGGGCCAGTTCACTGTCCCTCAGATTGTTGGAGGGCTGGACTATAGTTTAAAAAAACTATGAACAAATTCCTATGCATACTGCATATATCTTATTTTGAAGTAAAAAAACAAAACGGGAACAAATACAATCACACCGCCTCATGTGGCCCGTGGGCTGCAGTTTGAGGACCCCTGACTGTAGTACGCTGTGATTATTTTTTCCACCCTGCAAGTTTTTCTTATTACAGTATGTCATTTTAAAATCTGTCTGCACTGATCAGTAATTCATCCCTGAATTTTTAGCCAGTTGTCTAAATCTTTACAAGATGAAATCACCAGGTGCTCTATAAGTTTTCCTGAAGAAGTCTCTCCTAGAGCCCCCTTACATGCTCAGATGTGGCTCATGTCACTCTGTCCCTGGTGCACAGCTGCCTTTCTGGTCATCATCCTGGCAGATTCCCTTTACCTGAACCGTGTTGTCTCTCTCATTTCCTGTAGTTCATGTCTTCCTGTCTTGCTTTACTCAGTTGTATCAGTGCAGTGCATTCTCCAGTAGTTTCCTGAGATGGAAATTTTTAAGATCTTCCATGTCCAGTAATTGCATCAAAGGATCTATGTTAGAGTTTGCATCTGAAAATCCACATCTGCTCATTCGCTTATGCATGTTTACCTTTTCCACTAGATCCTTTAACATCTTAATCACAGTTATCTACAAGTCTGATACCTGGACCATCTGAGTTTGGCTTTTTCTCTTTTGGCCATGGAGTCACTTTTTTCTGGCCCTTGTGTGTGTGCTGTTAGGTCAGTCTAGTTTGCAATTGAGCTGTATTTGGCTTTTTTGTTGCTCTATTTGCCTTCAGTACACTGTATTCTTTAAATTTTTATAGGATGGATTGTGGCTACCTTGTGCTTGCTGTGGAGCCTGGAATACCTGAAGGTTTTTGTGTATACCGGGCGGGATATGTTTTTGTGTATCCCGGGAGGCCTATGCCTCAGATCGGGGCAGGGTCTTCTGCTGAGGCTTTGTGTCTTCCTCAGGTGCTTGTTACTTGCTGCAAGGTTTGAGATAGGCACATGTGCTTTCGTTTCTTCTGTTCCAGGTTCATCTTAGGCCTGAAGTACCAGAGCCTCCAGATTAACAGTTTTTCACTATCTTTGCTCTCTTTCCATTGGCAAATTACCTCTGCCTCCTGCACAGGGAAGGGTAGAGTTTTCTTAGCCTCTCCTGTGGCAGCCGCTTTCTGCATGTGTCTGTGGGAGGTCTTGGATACTTGTGTCCTGCCTCCCCCAGCAACCACAGACCAGCTGAGTATCCAGGCGGGATGATACTAGGCAGGAGTAGGTTTCCTTCCTTTTCACAGTAGCAGATGGTTTTCCCTAATGCCAGTGTAGAGTAGAGGAGAAAGTTCTCAATCCCTTTCCTAGAGGCAGTCACCTTTTGCCTGGTATCAGGGTAGGGACAAAGGTAGAGTATAGAGGGTTTCCTGCTCATCCAGAAGCCGACAGCTTTGGCCTCTAATCAGGAAAGGGTCCCGGTTGCAAGTAGGTTTCTGCAGTTGATTACCCTCTGTAGGACATGGATGGGTCTCTCCAGTTAGTCCTGCTGCCTTCTCTAATAGGCAGATGTAGCCTGTGCCTCCAAAGGCCTCCAGCCCTGCCCTGTGTTTCTTGAGAACACCTGGGGCAGGCCTGAAGAAAAGAGCCTGGTGAGCAGATGTGGACTCTCTTGGACTTTCTAGGGATTCTAAGATGTCAAGCTAGTTAGGCTGAGGCAAGAGAATCGCTTAAGCCCAAGAGTTGGAGGTTGCTGTGAGCTGTGACAGCACAGCACTCTACCAAGGGAGACATAATGAAACTCTCTCAAAAAAAAAAAAAAAAAAAAAAAAGTCAAGCTAGTTCAACTTGGTCTTTAAAAAATACATCAAAATTTTGCCATTTTTAAAACACTGCTGTTTTGGTGACTGCTGCTTCCTCTTATCCTCATGCAGAGGCAGAAGAAAGGTTTATCTGTCCTTTCTAAGAGGTGCTTACTGTCCTTTGGAACTCAACTACTTGGTTGCACTGTGACCTCAGCTCTCTCATGGGGCCCCCCCAAAAGTTTAGGATTTTTTAGATTATCCAGCTTTTTCTATTTGTGTGATAGTAATGCTCTCTTGTGGTTTTCTACATCCTAAGTCAAGACCCTACATACCCAAAAGCTTTTATTTTGCCCTCATGTTTGACTAATGGTTTGATTAGGGATAGAATTCTAGCCTGGAAAAAATTTCCATTTGAAATTTTCAAAGGCATTGATCTATTGTCTTAGAAGTTACAGTCCCCAGTATTGTTATTCATAAGTCTGAAACCATTCTGAGTCCTGAATCCATGGCCCTGGCATTCTGAAATTTTGGAATTTTGGCACAGATTTATTTTCATCTTTGTGCTGGGTACTTGGTGGACTCATTCAATTAGAGAAAATCATGTTCTTTGGGTGATGCTGGCAATTTCCTCCCTTTCTGTTTTCTGTTCTTTTTTAAGACACTGAACTTCCTGGACTGATCTTCAAAGCATCTTTTCTTTCTAAGGCTTTTCTATGATTGTATCTTTCTGCTCTGCTTCCTGGGTGATTTCCAGTCCTTTTCTTTTTACTATCAAATTTTAATCCTTTTTTGTTCTTGGAATGTCCCTTTTTTAATAATAATATCCTATTCTTGTGTCATAATAGCACTGTCTTATCTCCCTGTTAGTGAAAGGTTTTTTTTTTTAAGTTTTCTTCTCCCTGCATAATTTTGTTTTCTTCAGTTTCCTCCTCCACCCCATTTGTTTTGGTCTTGATCTTTAGGTAGGAGTTTCCCCTGATGTGTGATGATCCTTGGATACCTGTTTATTTTTAAGAATAAGGAATCAAAATTGGATTGAAAGCTCTAAGCACATGAGTGGAGCTTTTTTGACTCTGAACTTCACTGGAAGGTGATCTGACCAGGCCATTTCATTGGGTAATCTCTGGTGTAAGTATTTCAGGTCTTTCCTTTTGAGTTGGCCAGATTCGATAGAGGACATCATCTAGCTTTCTGCTGTACAGGGAAGGCTGGGCCAGCATCCTGGGGCCCTAGGGGGCAGACAGAGGGGAGTCTAAGCAGCAGGGCACATACATATTCACTGAGTCCCCATTTTCAGCAGGGCTGATCTCAGCTGTATCCTTTGCCTCCCAATTCAGAGATCTACCAGTGTACCCTCTCCAGGCAATCAGTTCTAGTCTTTTTCTTTTCAGGACACAGGAAAGGGGGCTTGGAGGTGTAACTGTTTCTTAAACATACTGTGAACAAACCCTCTTTAACCTTATTTTTCACCTCTGCTTACAGAAGTGACTTTTGCTGCCACCTGCTTTGGTTTTGGGGGATTTTGCAGTGTAAATCAGTGTGAATCAAGATGTTCCTTTGTCATCTTAAAATTCCCTTGTTTTGAGTCAGTTTGGTTTTTGTCTGATTTTCATATTCTTGATTTTATTGCTGTTGTCTGTGCTCCTGTTTTCATCATTCTTCTGGCTTTTTACCTTTGAAAAATTCATTACTGTTACTGCTATAATACGATTCTTAGAGAAAAATAGAGTGCAAATCTGTAATTTTTACCCAGAACTCCCAAAACAGTCATCTTAATCTGAAAAACAAAACAAAACAAAAACCAACCGCTTTGGAGAGTCTCATGCCTCTTAATTAGGCTTTGATAGAGGGTGCCCTCCATCATTAGCGAATATAGCATCTAGTAATGATAGCATTATTTTAAGAACTTCTCTCATTAAGAAACTTGTGAAATTTGCAAGTGGAAAAACTAATTTTGTTTTTTAAATCCTATTAGGCCCAAGTCTGTTTTGGTGGTCTGAGAAGAAAAAAGATGAGCTTCTAAAGTTTTGGGAAAATTATATATTAATTATGGAAAGTCTAGAAGGAAATCAGGTAAGTGTTTCCCTATTTTAGCAAATCCTACAATAGATAATTTTTTTCAAACATTAATCGAAGCATTCCAAAAGACCAACTTGGATCTAGCTGGTGATGATCGAACCCAAGTATACTTGGTTTTCTGACATTTATATACCGTATATACTCGAGTATAAGCCGAGTTTTTTTGGCACAAAATTTGTGCTGAGTTCGGGTTTTTCTGCACAAATTTTGTGCCAAAAAAAACTTGGCTTATACTTGAGTATATAGGTAATTTAAAATTGAATGTAAATTGTTTCAAGAAAGCAGAGAATACTTTCAACTGACTTAAATTATCATTCAAAAAATTTAATCTTACTTGATCTTCCCTTGATATCCTGAGACTTTGATGTTTATCAGAATTGCCAGAATCACTTCTTATCAATTACAAATTTCTGGGCCCTGTCCTTAGGTTTCCTGACTCAGTAGATCAGGGCTGGAGCCTAAGAATGTGAACTTTTCACAAGTTCCCAGGTGGTGTTCATGCTGCTGTTCTCCAGCCAGCTGTCTGGAATAATTGTGAGAGGTCAGTCCAAAAGTGTACCAAGCGTTCGGAGTGGGCTGAAAGAATTATTCGTATATACTAAATATATATAATTAAGGATGAGAAATAAAAAAGCATTTTTAAATTCAAGTAAACATTGATGATTTCTTTAATCAGTAGATTCATCAGACCTTATTTATTTAGAAACTCAAATTTACATACATTTTGAAGGTATGTAAGTTAAACTCTTAACAAAGGTGTTAGCAACGTAGGCTAAGTAGTGTGGAAAACATTCACTGCTGAATTGGCTATACTAAATGTGTGACCTTGAACAACACGAGTGACTAGAGAAAATATTTCAGTGTTTTTTTCCATGTGTAATATATTGGCATCATCAGTCCTGCCTATTTCCCCGATAGTTGAGAATTACATGATATAATTTATGATAATCACTGTATAAATGTAAACATGACTGTAACTATATTCTAGGTTATCTTCTGAGTCATAGTATGCTTCAAAACTGGAAAGTTCAGACTCCTGGATGTTTTTTAAATGGAAGTAAAAACAGAAAGAAGGGCTACTGTTATATAAATAGATGATACTTTCCTTAAGTTCTTAAAGGTACATTTTTATTTCATATGATTTTTTGCTCTTATATTTAGATACATGTTATCAAGCCAGTCTTACCAAAGCTGAACAATCTATTTGAATATGCAGTGTTGGAGGAAAACGGTAATGAGTCCCTATTATTTTGATTTATTTTTTATACCACTTAACAGTTTTTCATCCTGATTTTATGACTAATACTTGCTTATTATAGAGAATTTGTAAGAATAGTAAAAGTGTACAAAGGCTAATGATTCATTTTGTAATGTTGCCACAAAAGTAACAGTTGTCACCATCTCAGATAAACACCTTCAGGATCAGATTGTTCCCCATCGTGTTTCTCACCCAGCATAGTATCTATATATTTTTACCTGCATTTTTAAGTAGTCTTTAAAAGCATAATTTTAAATGGCCATGAGATATGGTTAATTTTTAAACTTCTTGGTTATGGAAAATTTCAAACACGTACAAAAGGAGTAGAGTGGATGTGGTGAACCCCTCACCCACGTCAGCAGTCCACTCACGGCCAGCCCTGTGGATCGTCACGTGCAGCACATACCTATGTGTCATACAATTTTATCTGTAAATATTACAATATATATGCTTGAAAGATAAAGGCTCTTTGGTAATATTTTAATGATGGTACATTCTCTGTTTTTAATAATAGCTGTTTGGTATGAATATACATTTTAACTGCTTTCCATGCTTACTCTCTTAATATGTCTTTTACGTTTGTTAAAGTTACTTTTTCTTGGGCTTTCTATTTTCTCATATCTTGTGAGGGTCTTAGGAATTGAAAATTCCAAGATATAATTTTGGATATGGTTTATAAGTCCTACATCACTGTTGTAGTATGGGAAGTTTTTAGGAGAAATAAAATAGAGCTAGAACTTCCTAAAATTATTTTATGAAATTAAGTTTTACAATTAATGAAATAGTTAATTGCAGGCCAATATTATTTTGTATTCATGTGATTGATAAAATATACATTATTGTGTTTATACGTGAGAATTACCTAGGCAAGTGGGTTTTAGTGCCTACTCTAGGTAATCACAGCTTTCGCAGTGTGATCCCTGAGGAGTTGAGCTTTACTCAGCTGATTGCTGTCGTTGTTTTCTGATACACTGAGATTTGTTCATAGACTGTAAGCATTTGTAATTCCACCTGAAGCTAGAATTTAATTGAATCTTTTACTGACTTCACTTAATGCGTTTACCATTAAAATGATGCTCTTACTGCCACATTTTGCCCACAGCTCTTAGCAAACCAAATCAGATAGCAGTGATGGATTTTGAAAAATTACCATTGCCAAGACTTGAACAAGTTTCTTGGTGAAAATTATAATACACATAGTGGGCCAATTTATTTATAGAATGTCATATGTTTAAAATGCTGAATATTTCTTTTCTAATAGAATTAAAGGATATTTCAAAAGAGAAAATATCTAAGGCACACATTTATTCCATTTTGCATTTGCTTATTTGTATAGTCATTTCATAGATGTTTACTTAGTGTCCACAATCCACATATGCTAAGCACTAGGGATAAAGTGGTGAGAAAGGTGCAGTATTTTTCACTTGAGAAAGTCATTTTCAGCCAGGCACGGTGCTGAAGCCTGTAATCCAAGCACTTTGGAAGGCTCAGGCAGGAAGATCACTTGCCTGTAATCCAAGCACTCTGGAAGGCTCAGGCAGGCGGATCACTTGAGCTCAGGAGCTCAAGACCAGCCTGAGCAAAGCAAGACCCCCATCTCTACTAAAAATAGAAAAATCAGTTGGGTATGTTGCATGTACCTGTAGTCCCAGCTACTCTGGCGGCTGAGGCAGGAACATAGCTTGAGTATATAAGTTTGAGGTTGCTGTGAGCTAGACTGGGGCCATGTCACACTAGCCTGGGAAACAGAGTGCAATTCTGTCTCAAACAAAACAAAAATCATTTTGATTATAAGTTTCAGAAAAGGAATAGACAAGAGGCTAAAATGGAGTAAAGGATGAGTGGGTTAGTTAGGGAAGGCCTGTCTTATGGGGTGATATCCAAGCCGAGAGCCCTGCTGAAGTGGCCACATCTGGTACACAAGGTGCAAGGAGGCAGAACAGGACCAGTGAGGCTGCGGTGTAGAGGGGCATGTGGAGGAGGAGGGGATGAGGTGGGTCAGTTTGCTTCATCCAGATTCTGTTCTAACAGTGATGATGGGAAGCCATTCAGAGTTTTTAAGTAGAGGAGTGACAGTTTCAGATTCCTATTTAAAAAAATGAATTGAAGTGGGAGAAGAGAAGAATTGGTTGACACTACCCCCAGATTGAAAGTTCCAACCCGAATGCATGGGGTAATAATTTTTGCACAAGGTAGCAGCTATAACATTTGTTTACAGTTCTAAATGAAGCTACCTGAATAGAAATACTGAAAACTGAAATTGTTGTTATTCAGTAAACACCCTTCCATGTGATTAAAAACCAGCCATTTTTTTAGTGTTTGAATGAAGTTAATGTGTTTGTAAATGTGTTTATTTATAAGTATATAAGTGTACATGGGTAGATACAACGTATGAATCAAATGTTAACATTAGTGGTTTGTTTCCACAGGATGTTGGCTCTTTCATCCTTCCTGGCATATGTGTATTTATAAAAGAATGTTTGAAAGTGAAAATAAAATCCTGACCAAAGAAGGTGTTATCCATTTTTTGGAGCTGTATGAAACAAAGGTCCTTCCATTTTCACTAGAATTTTCTGAGGTAATGTTCACCTGTCCCCTTCTTTGCTCTCATTGTCAAAAGACAAGAGGTAAAAGTACAGTATAACTTTGTATCAGCAGCTAATATTTTATAGATTTGCATATAAAAGATCCTATTTCTCCAAACCTATCTATCCTATTTTGAAAAAGCTTATCTCATTCCTCGGTAAGCTGGACAGTAGACCTGCCTGCAGTATGACTCATGGAAAGTAGTTCTGTGGTGTCAGTATTCTAAATGATATAAGTCAAGAGTTTGAAAACCGTGGTTCAGAAGGTTTAGGCAATACTGCTCCTGCAGTTGTAAGTCTCGGGGTTACTGTGTTGCCACTCCCCCAGTTCTGACTCATCGACTGTTGTCTGCTGAACTATGTTCACGGGAATCCATTGTTCCATTTGTCAGGAACTACACAGAGTGAAGAGACAGTCAGAATGACTGCTGTGACTTTAAGTTATAGTGTCATATGAGTCATAGGGCCACTTCCTTAGGCGGAGTGCCCTCCCTCTCAGTAGCACCCTAAGTCAGTTTTCCTCCTAGTCTCCGGACATGCTGTGCTATTTTGATGTGCAGTCTCATCATTCCACAGTCTCCTAAGAATTCTTCTGCGCTTCTTGTAAACTTTTTGATGAGTGTGTCTAGTAATTTTTTTTTTAAGTATAGTTTTTAACCTTTTATTTTCTAGGTAGAGGTATTAAATTCTCTCGTTTCTTTTTTTCCTGTTACTACCTTTATCTTTGGCTCCTCTCTTCTTTCCTGACACAGCACTTGAGCCGTCTTCTTAGTGTGTCGTAAGTTTTTAGCAGGTGGGAAAATGTTATACTTACTTTGTCATTCTGGTGGAATTAAGGTTACCCTGCAAAACCGTCACTGAATCGACATACAGCATACGAGTTCAGCCTTGCTTACTAGCCTGTTCAAGGCAGGTTGACTTTTTCAAATTGCAATTAGAACTTAATATCAATTACATGTCTTTTTTTTTTTTTTTTTTTTTTTTTTTTAGTTTGTTGTTGGACCATTAATGGATGCACTTTCAGAGTGCTCTCTATATAGCAGGTAAATAAACACTATGTCATTTAGCTGTAATGTAGTGCAGTATGTATTGAATACACATTTGATACGAGACATGACCAGATGGTTTAATGTGTTTGGTACGTAGTGAATGTTGCCTAATAGACAGGCAGCCTTTTTAAACTGTGTGGTCCCTTCTGTGTTTTCAGTTCTTTGCCTTCTGTCATTTGTATCAAGTGTCTTCCTTTCTTGTTTCCTTTCCTGCCTTAAGCTCCTCTATTCTTGGGCTTTGTATCTTTTATAACTTAGTTTCTTGCCCTTCTCCTGCTTTCTGCTCTCTTGGAAATTGTAATGACTTTGGGTGATAAACACTTTAAACTTTTTTCCTTTTTCTTTTGACTTAATTTTAGACTTACTGCAAAGTTATGAGAGTAATACAAAGATTTTCATTTACTTTTATCCTTGTTATCCAAACGTTAACGTTTTACCACATTGGTGTAATTGCTGTCTCTCTCTCCGTGAGTGTGCGCATGTGTGTATCTGCTTGCTTAGCTTTGTGGGCTGACCAGACTAACCCCGGGTCTGTCTGTCCATCTATCCATATTAAGAACCATGAATTCCCACCAGTCCATCACATTTCAGTCTAATACCACAAGGTTCACTCTAACCTTTTTCGTTTCAAGATCTGGCAGTGGCTGTATCTGAAGGTCATATTGTATCTACTTATTTGTCACATTTACCCTTTGGAAAGGTTAATAGTGAGAAGAGTTTGTCAGGATTGCACATTAGCTTCATTGTTTTGAACTTTATCTGTACTCTTGAATTGTATCTTCAAAAATTTCTCTTTTGAAAACAAAATTTCTTCTCTTTTAAAATTACATTTGTTGTCTTTCTAATATTAACTAAATTAATAGTTGTGAGTCTTCTGTTTGGTATGCCTCGAAGCAGAAAAAATCCCTCCTCACCAGTCTGTGCCAAGTCATCTTAATATATACTCCTGTTAATAAATATGAAAAGAGCTTAGCAGTGCTTAATTGGCTAATTATTTTTAGTTTTCAAATAATTCATTACTATCGAATAGTTTTCTGAAGCAATTAGACAGCCGAAGAGCAGTAAAACCAATGAAAAAATCTTGGTGCTTTCTAAAGGCACACACATTTATGGTGAAACGCCTTTGGTTTTCTAGCACTGTATAATGTATTCAATTAGTGGATAATATTCCCAGCAGAAGCATATAACAGAAAGAAAAATGTGACTTTAGTGGATGTTACAATTAAATGCTCTTGCACAAGTAGTTTATTACTAATATATGTCTTTGCTGTGAAAGCTATTTCTTGTATTTTAGACCTAAAGATTTAAAGTCATTGGATTATATGTTAGAAGCATTAAAATATTTAAAATACCATTTTAAGTTGTTATCAT
Organism: Loris lydekkerianus; assembly: GCA_963574355.1. Taxonomy (NCBI): domain Eukaryota; kingdom Metazoa; phylum Chordata; class Mammalia; order Primates; family Lorisidae; genus Loris; species Loris lydekkerianus. Next base: position 54,014 of record CAUYPK010029627.1, read on the forward strand.
TTATGGTACTCTTTAGCAAGATTCACGTATGTGTAAAGTGTCACGAAAAGGAAAGCCAGGCCTACTTAGTAGAATAGGTTATTCAGCCATGTCCCTTTTCTAAAAAGTTCCTGATGTTTCTGTAATCAGAAACATTGTCATAATTTTACTGAAAAATAATGTGCAGGTTCAGAAAAAGAAGGTTGTTTGAGTTATTATTGAAAGACCTTTGGGTCATAGTCCATTTAGACTGGTTTCAGCATCCTTACTTGTAAATAGATCTTACATGTTTGCTTTTCCCTTCTGTTTGTCTGTAGGTCCCCAGGCCACCCGATAGGAAGTGATTCTGCATTGGGATTGAAATTACAGAAGTTTTTAATCACTTATATTTCTCTTCTTCCAGAAGAAATAAAGAGTATGTCAGTAAAAGTGTTTTTTTTTTTTTTTAAACTTTATTAGCTTATATTATTTTTTTGTTAGCATATTGGTTATAAGCATCATTGTATGACTACTATGATCAGTATGTCAAAATAGTTTTTTTCCAGGGTATGCACATTTTGTCAGAAGGTACATGTCCTGGAAAATTGTGAGTACACTTTGGCCGTCGTATGTAACGTTGCCAGTATTGGCATAAGTAGCATGTAAGTAATTTGAAAAGGTGTGCTGCTGTAGTTTAGCTATTTTTTTTTTCTAATTATGTACTAGTCAGTTTTAAGAATTAGCATATTGTATTGAAGAAAGAACCTGGTTTGGGGAAAGAGTTACAAATGGAGTAGCCATAATGGCAAGTTGTCTTGTCTTTATATCTCTTGACTTAGAAAGGTAAGAAAGAAAAATACGCTTGTTTTATTTAAGGATAAATAGGATAGTTCTGTATCCTAGAACTATCTCACTTCTTTAGGTTGGGGATTTATTTTTCTTTCTGATGAGGTAATTTGCTAAGCAAAACACAGTGATTTTTGTTTGCTGAACAGCAGAAGACTTACTCTGCTTAGCTTTGTGGTTTTGAAAGGGTCCCTGGATATGAAATAGATTTTTTTTAAATCTGTAAACAGGGTAACAAGGTGACTAATGATTCAGAAGTCATGGACAATATGGTCAGTATATCATAACTTTAAATTTATAGGACATTGATTGTTTTGATTGCTTTTAAAATTAGTTTATAGAGATATTATTTAACTGTTAGAGCCATTCTTCAGTTTGCTAGAATTCAGAGGTTCAAGCTTCTGGGCCCAGTGATTGTCACCTGATGCTTCCCGTGTTGGTGGCACGCCAGAGTGATTGTCACCTGGTGCTTCCCGTGCTGGTGGCCCGCCAGAGTGATTGTCACCTGGTGCTTCCCGTGTTGGTGGCACGCCAGGGTGATTGTCACCTGGTGCTTCCCGTGTTGGTAGCACGCCAGAGGGAAATACCTTGGTCAGCACTTCCTAGAATTTGAGTGCCTGATATTTGTGGCTCAGGGTCAGGCAGACCCTTGGTAAATGTGTGAAATGAATGTGAAGTGGAACCCTAACCATTGTTACCTTCCTCATGTCACTAGTGAAGTGTTAGTTAAAAGATGGGGTTTATTGGACTTGTTTAGTACAAACAGGAGAGTGAGCAGTTCAGATGTTTACCCACAGTTCTTAGTTATTTTTTTTTTCAGTCACCAGTTTCCGTTGAAAATATTTTGTATGTCTAGCTTTGTGGTAGGCACTTCAGCTGATACAAAACACGTGTCTTTTTAGGAGCTTCTGAAGATTTCTTAAAAGTCATTCTATAGTGATGATCTCAAAAACCAGCAAACATGCCCACTAACTGCGTAACTCCAGAGTTCTTAACAAATCACACATTAGCAGAGAAAGCAGAATGAAACCCCATCCCTTTGTCTCTCAAAGTAGAAATAACAATGATTGTGATTAGATCTAAGTGAAGAAAGTCTGTGAGAAAGATCTAACATTATTATTTGCAGATACTAGACGCAGGAGTCCTCAAACTTTTTAAACAGGGGGCCAGTTCACTGTCCCTCAGACTGTTGGAGGGCCGGACTATAGTTTAAAAAACTATGAACAAATTCCTATGCACGCTGCACATATCTTATTTTGAAGTAAAAAAACAAAATGGGAACAAATACAATCACACCGCAGCCTGTGACCCGCGGGCCATGGTTTAAGGTCCCCTGTACTAGAGGCAAGTTACTGTCAATACTTCCCATCTTGGCTTTCTTTAACATCTCAAACAGAAGAATGGCTTCTGACCATGAAAGATATGTCTTTTCTCTTAACTTTTTAAAAATGGAACATCATGTTATCAGAATCTCTGTGATATCTTAGTAAGTAGAAACGAAATTAAAATAACATGGATTTTTTTCTTATAGCTTTATTGAGATATAATTCGCATACCATAAAATTCACCCTTTTGAACCATTCAATTCAGTGATGTTTAGTATTTTCAAAAAGCTGTGGGCGGTGCCTGTAGCTCAGTGAGTAGGGTGATGGCCACATATACCAAGGCTGGTGGGTTCGAACCCAGCCTGGGCCAGCTAAACAACAATGCCAACTGCAACAACAACAAAAATAGCCGAGGCATTGCTGTGAGCTGTGATGTTATGGCACTGTACCCAGGGCGACAGCATGAGACTCTGTCTCAAAAATAAAGAAAAAAAAAAGTCGTATAACCATCACCACTAATTCCATAGTTTTTTTTTTTTTTTTTTTTTTTTTTTGAGGCAGAGTCTCAGTCTGTCACCATGGGTAGAATGCTGTGGTGTCATAGCTCACAGCAACCTCAAACTCCTGGGTTCAGGTAATCCTTTTGCCTCAGCCTCCCAAACAGCCTGACACAACACCTGGCTGGTTTTTCTATTTATAGTAGAGATAGGGTCTCACCCTTTCTTAGGCTGGTCCTGAATTCCCGAGCCAACGTGCCGGGCCAAATTCCGTAGTGTTCTTATCACCCTTAAAAAGAAACCCCATGTCCATTAACAACCACTTCTACTACCTTTTTCTTCCTAGCTCCCAGCAGCCACTAATCTACTTTCTGTGTTTTTAGATTTGTGGATTCTAAATATTCCACATAAATGGAGCCATGCCAGATGTGGCCTTTTTGTCTGGCTTTCTCTTGGCATAGTTTTTTCAAGGTTCACACATGTGTCAGTACTTCACCCTTTTTTATGACTAAATAAAATTCTGCCGTGAAGGTGTTCTACATGTTGTTTATCCATTCATCAGTGGGCAGGCATTTCAATCGTTTTTACTTTTGACTATTATGAAAAATGCTGCTGTAAATATTCACATGCAGGTTTTTGATGGTGCACATGCTTTTGATTCTCTTAGGTATATACTTACAAGTGGAATTGTTGGGTTACGTGGTATAATAATTTTGAGGACCCGCCTTACTGTTTTCCATAGTAGCTGTACCATTTTGCAGTCCCACTAGCAGTGTATGAGGGTTCCAGTTTCTCTGCATCCTTCCCAATACTGCTCAATGTCTGTCCTTTGATATCTCGTTACGGTTTTTGATTTGTATTTCCCTCATAGACTGATGGTGTTGAGCACCTTCTTATGTGTTTATCAGCAACAATACTATTTTAAAACTTTTTCTTTCAGGTAGTTTCCTATTAAAGTTTATTCAGAAGATGACAAGTAGACATTGGTGTGCTATTCCCATTTTGTTTTTATCAAAGGCTTTGGCAAATGTCCCAAGATCTAAAGCCCTGGGTATGGAAGGGCTTCTTGCTCTCAGGTATATGTTCATATATGGTTATTTTGCATGATTTTCTGGCAATATATATTTTCTTTGTCCCTCTGCTTTAGTCTGTAGTTAGTGGTTTACTCAGTATTAGCATTGGGACATTTGAGCTCCTAATTTTATATAAGAAAAGAATTAATTTAAAGAATTTGGTCATACAATTGAACCGATTTTGCTTTATGAATTGCTAATTTAAAATATGGGCCAAAATATGTGTTATTGAATTTTGAACACTTAAAGGCCAGTAGGCCTTTTTTATTACATCAATAAGTAGAAAACGAAAAGTAAAATATCAAACAATAATGCTAATTAGAAATTATTTCAAAAATATAGAAGTTTTGCTTTAACATCACCTTATTTATAGGCTCATTTTAAAGAGATTTGTTGCATATTAAAATTGAGCTCTACTTGAGGCCATAATGGAAAATAGTAGCTTTGAAATTCTGACAGTGACCTTTTGCTTTAGAAATTGCAGATGTTATAAATCAACTTGTCAGTAGTTACAAATTATTAGAATTATCTTTGGGAAGGTAGAAATGCATTTTTTGTGTTTTAATGACAGGGATGTTATTCACTGCACAATGATCACGCATCAGATTCTATTGCGAGGGGCAGCCCAATGCTATCTTCTTCAAACAGCTATGAATTTGCTAGATGTGGTAAGTTTATCATTCAGTACTCCGTTTACAAGTCTGTCTTGGTTGGTGTGCAAAAATGAGTTAACACAGCAGGCCTGTGACACCACATACTTGGGGAGGATTTATAATACTTAAGTGATAGGAGTAGCACACTAAAGTGTATACAAACAGTGATTACACTGCACACTTGCTTTCTTTCTGGGAGTCTGGAATTTCAGCGTATGGAAAGCAAAAGTGCCTCCGAAACTGGGTCCTGAAGTGCCAGGCACTGAGCCTCTAGTGAGCTTCCCTGGTGGACGGCATCTCACCATGTCAGCTGTGACGTCACAACTCACTCCTGGGAACTAAGCACATCTTGGGGGCCCTCTGGGAGCAGGTGCCTAGTTTTCTTCCATACTTTTCTTCATTTTCCCAGTATATTGACATCCAAGGAATATATACTATCTTTATTCTCTGCTTTTCATAGAGCTCTAATAATTACTGTTGCTTAGAGCAGGGGTCAGCTTTTTTTGTGACGTTCCAGGTAGTAAATATTTTTTAAGCTTCCCCAGTGTTTGTACACTGTCTGTTGCAACTTCTGAACTCTTCCGTTGTAGCCAAAAACAGCGTAGATGGTTTATAAATAAATGGGTATGGCTCCGTCCATGGCAAACTTTATTTGCTAAACAGGCTGTAAATAGTTTTGCTGAGCCATAGCCTAGAGCAAGATATCTTAATTCAAGATATATTAATACTTTATTTCAAAGGAATGAAAGACCTAGCTGGTTTTTCTTTAGTCAAAGGGTCACTTTTGTGGCTTTGAAAAAAGTTGCTTTTTGATTGGAAGTGTTTTCTTCCTATAGAATGATATCTTTTGGGGGGGGAGAGATTGTGACCCTCTTTTCTGTAAGATAGTAGATAGTAACCTCCATTTTAAGGAAAATATATTTAAAAAATTTTTCATTTTAAATAATGAAAGATTATGACTGATATCTTCATTTTAAAAATTGAATATTTTCTTCTTGAAATATAGTTTTAAATATAGTTGATTTAGTTAATGGTATTCTCCTTTAAATAGCATACTTACTTGCTTCAATAGTGATTTTATTTTATTTTATTCAAGTAAATATGTTAAAGTGAGTAAAATTCCTCCATCCTGTTTAGGAAAAGGTGTCACTTTCTGATGTCTCGACTTTTCTCATGTCTCTGAAACAAGAGGAATCCTTAGGACGAGGAACTTCATTATGGACAGAGGTGAGATTGAATATAATTTAAGAAGGTCTTTGAAAACTTTATAAAAAATTATTTTCTAATTGAATTCAATATTAGTAATTTATGTAAAACATAATGATTGCTTTGCTATCTATTAATAGAAATTTTAAAGTATTGTATACTTGCTTTGAGTAGGCTTAACTAATGCTGCTAAGCTTCTCGTGGAGAGATGGGAGAGAGATAAATGTTTGCCGTAGAGATAAGCCTATTTAGAAGAAAATACAGTGCCAGTTAGCAGAACTCAATTCTGAATGAGATGTATTAGGACTCAAAAACAATAAGACAGACTTCCTCTTTCTCTTTCCTCTCTCAGTTAATGGCCTTTCTTCTTTTCAGTCAACCAAGCTTGACATTTTGGTCAAGAATTCTCAGTTCTTTTTAACTTTATGCATTGAAATCTTCATGAAACTATAATGTCTCTTAAACATCTCCATAATGTCTCTTAAACATCTCCATTTCTAGCCCTTGCTGTAGCTCAGACCCTCATCACATGAAGCTTCTTCTGTTATGACGTCTTGTTGATGACACGCCCTTGACCTCAAGGCCTCTGATCTCTGATTAAGCTGTTCTCTCAATAGGACTCTTCCCATGAAATAAATCATGGGGCTTAATTCATACTATTGAGCTTAGCTGGTACTCATTACATTCTTGATTAAGTTCTCATCTCTGTCTTCTTCAGGTTATATATATTTATATATACGTGTTTATATGTGAACAGGAACCATATATATACAATAGAACCTCTAAGTTGACAACCCAGGAACTGTAACAAACTGGTCAACATACAGAGGTGGTCAGCATAAGGAACTTCCATTGAGTACACGTGGTGCACGTCCGGTCCATGAAAATTAGGTCAACTTAAGGAGGTGGTCAGTGTAGGGAGTTAGTCAACTATAGAGGTTCTACTGTATATATTTTAATTTTTCTAGTGCCTAGGAGATGGATGAGACTAGGGATTATTTGTTTTAGAAGGCAGTTGTGACTATATATAGAAGCAAGAGAAATCAGCAAGAGGTATTAGCTTGGAATGTGTCATAATTCATGTGTTAAAATAATGAAGGCTTAGTAAGTTAATGGCAGAGTAAATGAAGGAGGGAAAAATTAGAGACTTCCAAAATAGTGTTCTCTTCTTTCCCCTCCTTTTTTCTCCCCTCCCTTCCCATTTAATGTGAAGGTGAAAACAGCCAGGTCATTTGAGTTTTTTAGGTAGAGTCCTTCTTACAGTTGTGTCCCACACCCAAAAGTTGTGCCATATACTCTTTCACTGTGCCCATTAAGAGGGAGCATCCCAACCCCCGCCCTTCCCTCTCTCCCCTCCCTCAATTCCCTTCCCTCCCAACTTGAATTGAAATGAGTTTTTCTCTTGTGGGCATGAGTTAGATCATCTGCTGGCTTCATATTAGTTTTGAGTACACTGGATATTTGCTTTTTCATTCTTGTGATAATTTACTAAGAAGAATGTGTTTCAGCTCCATCCAAGTTAACACAAAAGCTGTAAAGTCACCATTTTTTTTATGGTGTACATATACCACAGTTTATTAATCCATTCTTGGGTAGATGGGCATTTAGATTATTTCCACATCTTGGTGATTGAAAATTGAGCTGTGATAAACTGATGTGGATTCTTTATGATAAAATGATTTTTTTTCTTCTAGGTTCTTGCTAGGTTGTCAGGCTGGTCTAAAACTTCTGGCTTCAAGCGTCCCCTCTCCACCTTGCCACCAGCCTCCCAGAGTGCTAGAATTACAGGCATGAGCCATCAGCTCTCTCTGCCATTACTTATTTAGCTTTTTCCATTGATGGCCTCTTGAATTGTTCTAGTCTTTTGGCTTTTACAAAATAATGCCATCATGAATAATTTCACTGTTTTTTACTTCTACAGATAAATCTGTAGATTGGATTCCTAGAATTGGGATCACTGGCCAAAGATTTAAGTGCCAAATTTTCATCCTAAGGTATTGGTATTAGTTTCCTATGACTGCTGTAATAATGTATCACCAAGTTGGTGGCTTATAATAATACACTTGGTTTGGCAATTAAGTTCATGAACTCATCTTAGAAAAAGTGCTACATACCTCATTGCTGAATATCACTATGGTCACCTTCAAAGGACTCTCCTAGGGAAGCTGTGCACTGATGCCAGCACCTAGTCCACCCTTCAGAGCACTGTTGGAACTCTTCTGTTGTTGTATTACCCGTGATATCCTGAATGCCATCAAAATGTCTTCCTTTCAATATTTTCTTTATCGTTGAGTAAATAAGAAAAGTCATTGGGGGCCAGATCAGAGGACAGTTACTTGTTTACTGGCTAACAACTCCCTCGCAGACTGGGCCCTGTGAGCTCTTGCCATCTCTTCACTGTTGAGCTCCTTCAGGATCATTTCTGCACACACCTTTCTCATGCCAAGCTTTCCAGTTAAGATTTTCTTTTTTCTCTGCCAATGTTTACTTGGTCTACTATGCTTCTCACTGTCAGCCAATGATTTTGTGCCACAATTTGGCTAATTTTTGCAGTGTTTTCATCAGTTCTACTCCTTACTGGCCACCCTGACCTCTCATCAGTGACACTTTCTGTCCCCTCAGAAAAATGATTAATCCATTTGTACACTGCTGTTTGCTTCATGGCATTATCCTCATAAACTTGGGCTAACATGTCCTTGATTTCACTTTCACTCTTGAATTTAACAAGCAATTTGATGTTTCGGCAGCAGCTGTGGCTCAAGGAGTGGGGTACCAGCCACATATATCAGAGGTGGTGGGTTCAAACCGGCCCTGGTCAAAAACAAAACCAAAACAAAAAGAAATTCGATGTTTGTTTATTCCTCTAGTTAAGTAATCCAAGCTCTGACATTCTCATAATGGCACACCAAACACAACAATAATGGCCACTTCTCAGCAAGACACCATCCATCTCAACATGAACATAGTTGTGAAATGCTGATATACCAAGCATCTTACCCAACTTATAAAACCTTACTGAGCTGTTTGTACAGTGCTGCCCATGTTAAGTGGATGGTGGCAAATTTGCAAACTTTATTATCAGAGCTCATATTTTTTTTTCTTTTTGTTTGGGATTCATTGAGGGTACAAAGAATTAGGTTACACTGATTGCATTTGTTAGATAAAGTCCCTCTTACAATTGTGTCCCAGCCCTAAGAAGTGTGGTCATACACCGTGACCCCCATCTTCCTCCCTCCTTTCCTCTCCTGACTTGCTCATTCTCCTAACCCCCCCCCCCCCATTATATTAGTTCATCTACAGCCTTCATGTTAGAGTAGACTAAAGTGGATTCTTGGTTCTCCATTCTTCTGATGCTTTACTAAAACGAATGTATTCCACTTCCATCAGGGCTAATATTGTCTTGCCTGATTGTATTGGCTAGGATGTCCAGCACTATGTTGAATAGTAGTGGCGATAGAAGACAACCTTTTCTGGTTCCAGTTCTGAGTGGAAAAGCTTTCAGTTTTACTCCATTCACTACAATATTAACTGTGGTTTTGTCATAGATGGCTTTGATCAGATTCAGAAATAGGCCACCTCTGCCTAAATTCTTAAGTGTTTTAATTAGAAAAGGATGCTGAATTTTATCAAATGCTTTTTCTGCATCTATTGAGAGGATCATAATGGTCTTTGTTTTGCTTCTGTTGATACAGTGAATTACATGTATGGACTTGCATATGTTAAACCAGCCTTGCATCCCTGGGATGAAACCTACTTGATGGTGATGAATGATTTTTTTTTCTTTGCAGTTTTTGACCGGGGCTGGGTTTGAACCCACCCCCTCCGGTATATGGGGCCAGCACCTTACTCCTTTGAGCCGCAGGCACTGCCGAATGAATGATTTTTTTAATGTGTAGCTATAATCTTTTGGCTAGGATTTTGTTGAGAATTTTTGCATCTATATTCATTAGTGAAACTGAAATTCTCCTTTTTAGTTGGGTCTTTTCCTGCTTTGGGTATCAGGGTGATGTTTGGTTCATAGAACGTGTTGGGGAAGATTCCTTCCTTCTTCATTATTTTAGAATAATTTCTGCAGTGTGGGTATAAGCTCTTCTTTGGAGGTTTGATAGAATTCTGGTGTGACGCCATCCAGACCAGGGCATTTTTTTGGGGGGGAGATTTTTAGTGTTTCTTTGATCTCAGTTTTTGAAATTGGTCTGTTCAAGAGATCTGTTTCTTCTTAAGTCTAGAGAGAAGGTGTGATTCCAGGTATTGATCCGTTTCCTCCACATTGTCAAATTTATGGGCGTAGAGTTTCTTGTTGTACTCAGAGATGATCTCTTGTATCTCTGTGGCATCTGTTTTTATTTTCCCTTTATCATTTCTGATTGAGGTTATTAAAGATTTTACTTTTCTGTTTCTAGTTAATCTGGACAAAGATTTGTTAATTTTATTCATTATTTTTAAAAAACCTACTTTTTGTTTTGTTAATTTTATGAATGATTCTATTGTTTTTGATTTAATTAATCTCTGATTTGATTCTTTTCTTCTGCTTGGTTTGGGATTAGATTGTTACTCTTTTTCCAGTTCCATAAGATGGTTCATGAGTTTGTTGTGCTCTCTTTCTGTTTTTTGAATGTAGGCATCTAATGTGATAAATTTCCCTCTTAAGACTGCTTTTGCTATATCCCATAGGTTTTGATAACTTGTGTCTTTATTGTTGTTTTGTTTGAGGAATTTAACAATTTCCTCTTGTATCTCTTCCTGAACCCAACTATTATTCTGCAAAAGGTTGTTTATTTTCCAAGTCTTTATGGGGGGATGAACATTTTTTGTTGGAGTTGAGTTCTACCTTTATTGCCTTGTGGTCTGAGAAGATAAAAAGTATTCTGTTTCTATTCTTTTAATTTTTTCTGTGGTTTGATTTGTATCTTAGGATGTGGTCAGTTTTGGAGCATATACCATGGGCTGACAGGAAAAATGTGTATTCCTTTGCTTTGGGATGATGTGTTCTGTATGTGTCTATTAATCCCAGTTGTTCTAGGGTCACATTTAAGTCCTTTGTATTTTTGTTTATGTTTAGAGGATCTGTCTACTTCTGTCAAAGGGATGTTAAAGTCCCTGACTATTACGGTGTTATGGGATATCATATTGCTCAGACCCATCAAGATCTGTTTCATAAACCTGGGAGCATTTAAGTTGGGTGCGTTAATATTTAAAATTGAAATGTCGTCTTGTTGTATTATTCCTTTGACCAGCGTAAAGTGTTCATTTTTGTCTTTCTTAACTTTAGTTGCTTTAAATTTGCTTGTATCTGAAAATAAGTTTGCAACCCCTCCTTTCTTTTAATTTTCATTTGTTTAAAATACTGTTTTCCATCCCTTCCCTCTGAGTCTTGATTTGTCCTTCAAGGGTAGGTGTGTCTCCTGGAGACAGCAAATGGATGGCTTGTGATTTTTTATCCATTCAACCAGCCTGTGCCTCTTAGGTGGTGAATTCATACCATTGACATTTACTGAGAGAATTGATAAGTGTGCTGGAGTTCTATTCATCTTATTTTATGAAAGTCTGTTGTGTAGTCTTATCCTTTGCTCCATTGTGAAAGCTAAGTTTTGACCCTTAGCTTCTGGGTATTTGCTGGTGGTTCATTGTGGCAATCAGTGTTGAGTTTTGGTCTAAGTGTTTCCTATACTGCTGGTCTTGTTGTGGCAAATTTCCTCAGTGCTTTTGTATATCAACAAAAGATTTGATTTACATCCATTTTGAAGCTCAGTTTAGCAGAATATAGAATTCTGGGCTGAAAATTGTTTCATTTAAGAATGTTGGAGGTAGGTTTGGTGTGGTGGTGCATACCTGTTATCATAGCCACTCTGGGAGGCCAAAGTTGTTTGAATTGCTTGAGCTCACAAGTTCAAGACCACCCTGAACAAAAAAGTGAGACCTTAGCTCTACTAAAAATAGAAAAACTCAGGCAATAGGACTGCTTGAGTTCAAGTTGGAGGTTGCTGTGAGCTGTGGCGGATGACTATGTTCTTCTGACTTGGAAGGTTTCCATTGAAAAGTCTGCTGTCATCCTAATGGCTCTGCCTCTATAGGTCAGCTCACGCTCACTCCTAGCTGCTTGCAGAATTTTTCTTTTGTCTTGACTTTGGACAGGTTCATTACAATGTGTCATGGAGAGGCTTTGTTTGAGTTTAGATGACCTGTAGTTCGATATCCATCTCAAAGGAGTGTGTAAAATTTGGAAAGTTTTCATTTATAATAATCTCCAGTGGTGCTTCATTTATGATAGTCTCCAGTACGGCTTCCATTCCTTCGGGACAATCTTCTGCCCCTTAAGGAATCCCCGTTATTCGTATGTTTGAACACTTCATGGGGTATCATAGTTCTCTAAGCACTTGTTCTGCTTTCTCTCTGTTCTTTTCTGCCTCTTTAACTACCTGTGTTAACTTGAAAACTTTATTTTCTAGCTCTGAAGTTCTTTCTTCTCCATGGTCTAACTTATTTTTGGTACGTTCTACTACATCTTTACAGTCCCTGGTTGTCTCCTTTATTTCCTTAAGCTCCACTGTATCCTTCCTATATTCTACATATTTCTCATCTGGCTTTTGGTTCTGTCTTTCCATTTTATTGTCTTTATCATCCATATTTTAAATTCCCTTTCTGTCCCGTCCATTAGTTCTTTATAGGAGGAATCATCTGCAGTAGCTGCCTCATATTCCCTTGTTTTCGTTTCTCGTGTTGCCTAAATTTTTCTATTGGTTCCTCCTCATGAGTTCTTTTTTCTTGTTCATCTCCTTGTCCTCCTATTTACTTCTCACTGCCTCATTTGTTTTTACCAGAAATCTTGATGACAGTGTGTTGCAATGTGTCACCGGCAGACCATGTGGCACTGTGGTTTTTTAGGAGACAGCACCACAACCTCTATGGTCATTATTCCAAACTTAGTTGCCTTCAGTGATCACCCGATTATTTCCTCAGCATTCAGACCCTGCCGGGTTGGGGTCTTAAAGCTCAAGAATCCTTCAGGGTCAGGTCTCACAGTGCCCCCTGACTCCAGTTCTTGTGGTGTGCAGGAGTCCCTGAACCTGTCCAGAGAGTGGAATTCTGATCCCGGCAGGCAGACAGACATGCGTTAGGCCTCCGCTAAGGTCTTCTCACACCTACTCACAATGGCTGCCCCCTGCCATACTGAGAAACAGACCTTTTCAGTATGTCAGCCTCACCAGCCACCAAATCTACGGCAGATCTTCTGTAACCTGCATTCAAGTCTGGTTGCTGTATAGTATTAGAGTCTGCCCACTGTTCTAAGCTTTCCACTCAACATGCAGCTTCCCCCAACCATGAAAACTCCAGAAAGGCTTCCTCCCCTCCTGGACCTGTATGGTGGGACAGCCATTCCCAGCTGGTGAATCACTTGCCTAATTTGTCAGAATTCCACCACTCCAGATCACATGCTGCTTCCAGCTCACCACCTTCTTGCTGTGCTCCCTGACCTATGACTCTGGGTAAGGTCCTTGCACCAGGTATGGCTGGGTTCTCCCAGACCTCATGTTATTCATCATTAACTGTGCTGGAGGTCAGAATTCTGAAATCAGTATCACTAGGATGAAGTCAAGATTCTGGCTAGGCTGTGTTCCCATAGGGATTCTAGGGGAGAATCCTTTTCTTTTTTTCCAGCTTTAGAGCTCCAGCATAGTGTCATCTCATCTCTTCTTCGTTCTCACATTACCACCTTCTCTTCTGCTTCTGAAGTCAAATCTGCATCTACTTGCCTTTTATATAGACACTTGTGATTACGTTGAGCCCACTTCAATAATCTAGGGTTAATTTCTCCATCTCAGAATCCTTAACTTAATGACATCTGCAAAGCTCTTTTTGTTACACAGGTGATGGTCACAGGTTCCAGGGATTAGGACCTGGGTACCTTCGACTCTCATGCAGCCTACCTCAGGATTGCATAAACTTCATGGTGTATGATAGTGCCCTTTGGGATACTTGACTTTTTTTGTCAATCTGGTAGATGAGAAAGGGATATCTCAGTGTAATTTTAACTTATCTTTCTCATTATAAATTTGGACATCTTTTTAGTTTTCATTTTGGTTTAGTTTATAGTTTTTTTCTTGTCGCTTTTATTTATGAAAAGTTTAAAAATTTTCATTTTTTCATTTTCATTTTTTATTTTATT
>CAUYPK010029633.1:0-17860 GCA_963574355.1 Loris lydekkerianus
TAATGCTCACGTAATTGTCCATTAAATTTCTAGAAATATATTTCTACAATTATATACAAATATATAATTATTGTAATCAAGAAACTTGTGACATTAAATCGGATAAATAAGAATGCCTCAAAAAAAAAAAAAAAAAAAAAAGAAATTAAAACAGAAAGGAAGAGCAAAGAGAGGGAAGGAGGGAGGGGAGTGGGGCTTTGGTGTGTGCCACACCTTTTGGGTGCAAGACACGATTGTAAGTGGGACTTTACCAAAAAAAATGCAATCAGTGTAACCTAGTTTATTGTACCCTAAATGAATCCCCAACAATAAACAATAACCAAATCAAAAAAAAAAAAAAAGAATGCCTCTGTATGAGAATATCTGTACAGGAAAAAGAAAAAGAACATTCATTTACTCAAATTCATATACAGATCAGAAAGTATTTCCTTTCAGAGTTTTTTTTTTTATTATTAAATCATAGCTGTGTACATTAATGCAATGATGGGGCACCGTACTCTGGTTTTATAGACCGTTTGACACATTTTCATCACTCTGGTTAACATAGCCTTCCTGGCATTTTCTTAGTTATTGTGTTAAGACATTTACATTCTACATTTACTAAGTTACACATATACCCTTGTAAGATGCACTGCAAGTGTAATCCCAACAGTCACCCTCCCTTTGCCCCCCTCCCCCCTCCCTCTCCTCCCTTTCTCCCTTCCCCCTATTCTTAGCTTATAACTGGGTTATAGCTTTCATGTGAAAGCCATAAATTAGTTTCATAGTAGGGCTGAGTACATTGTATACTTTTTCTTCCATTCTTGAGATACTTTACTAAGAAGAATATGCTCCAGCTCCACCCATGTAAACATGAAAGAGGTAAAGGCTCCATCTTTCTTTAAGGCTGCCTAATATTCCATGGTATACATATAGCACAATTTATTAATCCATTTGTGGATCAATGGGCACTTGGGCTTTTTCCATGACTTAGCAATTGTGAATTGGGCTACAATCAACATTCTGGTACAAATTATCTTTGTTATAATGTGATTTTTGGTCTTCTGGGTATATACCTAGTAAAGGAATTATAGGATTGAATGGCAGATCTATTTTTAGATCTCTAAGCATTCTCCAAACATCTTTCCAAAAGGAATGTATTAATTTGCATTCCCACCAGCAGTGTAGATGTGTTCCCTTTTCTCCACATCCATGCCAACATCTCTGGTCTTGGGATTTTGTGATATGGGCCAATCTTACTAGAGTTAGATGATATCTCAAAGTAGTTTTGATTTGCATTTCTCTGATGATTAAGGATGATGAGCAGTTTTTTCATATGTCTGTAGGCCGTGCACTTGTCTTCTTCAGAAAAGTTTCTCTGCAAGTCCCTTGCCCAGCCTGCAATGGGATCACTTGTTCTTTTCTTGCTTATATGTTTGAGTTCTCTGTGGATTCTGGTTATTAAAACTTTGTTGGAGACATAACCTGCAAATATCTTCTCCCATTCTGAGGACTGTTTTCTTGCTTTACTTACTGTGTTATTGGCTGTGCAGAAGCTTTTTAGTTTGATCAGGTCCCAGTAGTGTATTTTTAAAGCTGCTTCAATTGCCAGGGGGTTCCTCCTCATAAAATACTCGCCCAGACCGATTTCTTCAAGGGTTTTCCCTGCACTCTCTTCTATATAGTTTCATGTCTTAAATTTAAATCTTTAATCCAGTGAGAGTCTATCTTAGTTAATGTTGAAAGGTGTGGGTCCAGTTTCAATCTTCTACAGGTTGCCAGCCAGTTCACCCAGCACCATTTGTTAAATAGGAAATCTTTTCCCCACTGAAGGTTTTTAATTGGCTTGTCAAAGATCAAATAATGGTAAGTAGTCGGAGTCATCTCTTGGTTCTCTATTTTGTTCCAGACATCTACTTCTCTGTTTTTGTGCCAATACTATGCTGTTTTGATCACTATCAATTTATAGGATAGTCTGAGTTCTGGTAGCGTGATTCCTTCTGCTTTGTTTCCATTTCTGAGTAATGTCTTGTTTATTTGAGGTTTTTTTCTGATTCCATATAAAATGAAGTATTATTTTTTCAAAACCTTTAATGTATGACAGTGGAGGTTTAATAGGGATTGCATTAAAATTATATATTGCTTTGGGTAGTATGGACATTTTAATGATGTTGATTTTTCCCAGCCATGAGCATGGTATGTTTGTCCATCTGTTAACAACTTCAGCTATTTCTTTTCTTAAAGTTTCATAGTTCTCTTTGTAGAGATCTTTTACATCCTTTGTTAGGTATACTCTCAAATATTTCATCTTCTTTGGCACTACTGTGAATGGAATAGAGTCCTTAACTATTTCTTCAGCTTGACTATGGTTGGTATATATAAAAGCTACCGATTTACGAATGTTGATTTTGTAACCTGAGATGCTGCTGTATTCCTTGATCACTTCTAAGAGTTTTGTAGTAGAATCCCTGGTGTTTTCCAGATATAAAATCATATCATCTGCGAAGAGCAAAAGTTTGATCTCTTCTGACCCTATATGGATACCCTTGATCACCTTTTCTTTTCTAATTACAGGGGCTAAAACTTCCATTGCAATGTTAAAGAGCAATGGAGACAATGGGCAGCCTTGTCTGGTTCCTGATCTGAGTGAAAATGATTTCAATTTAACTCCATTCAATACTATATTGGCTGTGGGTTTGCTGTAAATGGCCTCTATCAGTTTAAGAAATGTCCCTTCTACACCAATTTTTTAAAGTGTTCTGATCATGAAGGGATGCTGGATATTATCAAAAGCCTTTTCTGCATCAATTGAGAGAATCATATGGTCTTTGTTTTTTAATTTGTTTATGTGATAAATTATATTTATAGATGTACATATATTGAACCAGGCTTGAGACCGTGGGATAAAATCCACATGGTTATAATGTGTTTTTCTCAATATTATATTATGAACGAGTGCTACTTTTACAGTCAACTCAAACAGTTTCTTGTGAGAATTCCACAAATTTAACTACTAGATAAGAATTTAAATTTATCGAAGACAGAAATTTAGTCAGAATCATTTTTTTAACTACTACTGAATAAAAGAATGTTCTATACTTGGGTGAAACCTGATCACTGTTTATGGAATTTAATTAGTTTTGTGTCATTTGTTCTTATTGAATTTTGTTTTGTTTTGTCTTGCTCAGAGACAACTATAGTCTAGAAGGCAAGGAGAATGCTTTATATCAATATTTTGAATCTCTAATAAACACCAGGTGTGTCATTCATTGCAGGTTCTCAATAAACTACTTACAATCCATTTTAAAATATCAATGTTAAAAATGAATTAAATAATGACTTTTTTAAAATTTCCATTTTACACATAAAATTTCTCAAAATACTATTTTAATTGTGTGATTTAATAGTCTCTTCAATAAATGGTACTGAGAAAACTGGATGTCCTTATGCAGATGACTGAAACTAGACCATAATCTTTCACCATATACAAAAATTAAATCAAAATGGATTTACGGTCTTAAATCTAAGATATGAAACATGAAACTACTAAAAGAAAACACTAGCCATGCTTCAGGATATTGGTCCATGCAAGGACTTCCTTAGTAATACTTCTAAAGGAAGGCAACCAAAGCAAAATTGGACAAATGGGATCACCTCAAGCTAAAAAGCTTCTGTAGCACAAAGAAACAATCAACAAAAGGAAGAGACAACCCACAGGCTGGAAGGAAATAATTCCAAAGTACCCATCTGATGAGATTAATAACTAGAATATATCAGGAGTTACAGTAACTTAATAGGGAAAAGACCCAAACAATCCATTTAAAAATGGGCAAAGGATCTGAAATGACATTTCTCAAATAAGGCATACAAATGGGCAACAGTTATGCAGATAAAACACTTAAGATCATTGGTGATCAGAGAAATCCAAATTAATACTACAATGGGCTTTATCAAAAAGACGGACAATAGCAAATGTTGGTGAGGATATTGAGAAAGGTGGCATCTTATACACTGTTGATGAGAATGCAAGTTAGAACAATCACTGTAGAGAACAGTCTGTACTTCAAAAGACTAAAAATAGAACTATCATATAACCCAGAAATTCCAGTGCTGGGTATATATATCCAAAGCAGGGGAAATCAATATATCAAAAAGGTATCAGTGCTTTCATGTTTATTGAAACTATTCACCTCAGTCAACATTTGAAATTAACCGAAGTGTCCTTCAACAGATAAGTGCATTTTCAGTCATTTTAAAATGTGAGAGAAACCTTTCCTCTGGCTAGCTTATCTGCTACTACACCAGAAGAGTATTTTATAAGATGTAGAATATAATATCAACATTTGGTATCATGTATTTTTATGACTGTGAGCATACAACCTAATGACTCTGCCTTCATTCACAGAAAACTCTTTCTCTTACTGTCCTCTCTAAGCCAGTAACAAATTAAAGAAAAGACTGTGAAGGTCTGGAGGAAGTAATTGGTAAAGATGCAATGTTGCTATTGCCTTCTATAACAAAAGGGAAACTACTTAACTCAAATTTATCATAGTGCTATTAAACTATGGTGCATTCACTATTCTTCACAACAACAAAATCCCTTTGTAATCAGGTTAGAGTTGAGAGAATGTGGATGAATTCTAAACATGAAGCATTTTTAATATGGTTGGCTTGGCAAAGCTTACTATACATTTCATCACTAGACATTGTCATGCATATAAATTATTTTTTCTTTTTTTCATGTATCAGTTCACTCTTTTTAATTAATTCACATTTAGAGCATCTGACTGAGCACAGGAGACAAATTTCTAATTAATTCAGGCTTCTCATACTGACAAACATTTTCAATTAAAAAGAAAAAATAGCATTATTGAGAATTTCTTAGGAATTATAAGGGACCCAGGATTACCGTTTCACTGCTACCTGAAGTCCCTCTCTCACAGGTCACTAAAGTCCTCAGTGATGCTGAATCCAACATCAATGCATCAGTCAAATTCTTATTTGACTTTTTAATAGTGTTTTCTATTGCTTCTTTATTTTAGAACAATCTTTCTCCTTGGTTTCAATAAACACTGTCTTGTCATGGTTTCTTTCTACCTGACTGTTATGTCACCTCTCATGCTCCAGAGCCAATAGGCAGTCAAATTAATTTTTTCAGGATAAGGCACCACACAGCTAAGAATAGACTTACTGCTGTGGAGGCCACCAAAATGATTGAAATTAGTCAATCCAGGGGACGCTCCAAACCTAGCTAAACCTACCCTTCTTCCCATTGATGGTGCTCAGAAAACAGTATCTTAAAATGAAGGCCCCAGGAGAAAAAGTTCTTTCCTGACCTTTTCCTGTCCTCTTACTCTCAGTCCCATCCTTCTCTGAGGCTGGACATAGAAACTCAAATCTCTCTTCCCCAAGGAGAGTCATAAAAGCCAGAACACCTTTTCCAAAAAGACAAATATAAAACTTAAAATTATTGTGTGTAAAAACTGGCCATAAGGGCAGCGCCTGTGGCTTAAAGGAGTAGGGCAACAGCCCCATATGCCATGGGTGGTGGGTTCAAACCCAGCCCTGGCCAAAAACTTCAAAAAAAAAAAAATTGGAGTGGGCTTGTGGCTCAAAGGAGTAGGGCACTGACCCCATATATCAAAGGTGGGGGGTTCCACAAAAAAAAAGCCAAAAAAAAAAAAAAAAAAAAAACTGGCCAGACCCAGAGAGGGCAAGAAGACTCCAGACATACAGCATTGGTGAGTCTCCTCACTCAATCTGCTAGTATTAGACTATACCCTTTTTATTGGGTAAAAGGGTATTTTAGGCAGCCAATTGGACTGCCTATTGGCTCTGGAGCATGATATGTGACATACAGCCAGTCCCGCTAGTACTACACCATACCCCAATTTCTATACAGATGTACATACTTTGTTAAACCTGAGCATAAAAATAGATAATTTCCTTTGTGTCTTTGAGTCATCCTTCTATTATATATATAGTAAATGTGTATTTTTCTCCTATTAATTAATCTTCTTTATGTCAGTGATTTTTCATTAAACCTTCAGGGGCCAAAGGCCATTGCTCTCTACACAGTATATAAGCCATCTCTTTCACTTTTCACTTCTTCCCTGTGCACAACCTGTGTGTGGAACTAGTTGGCAGCTTTCTCTCCCTTGCAGTTATAAGTAACAAAAAGTTCTCCTTTTCATTTATCTAGATACCACTGTGTTGTGATCTACCACCAAAAAATCTTTAAATCATATCAAACCTCAAGTTTTCACCCATATCAAAAATAAAAAACTAACACACACATGCATATACACACATTTATATATACATTAATTATGTATGTCTGCTTTCTTATACAGCTTTCACATGTATAAACATTTATAACCATATAAGCAAATTTTTGAAAATATTACTTTCTTTTAATTAGTAGAATAGGCTGTGAAGAAATTGAGAGAGATTTAATAGTTGTTTAATATCTATCTGTTGTAGTTTTAGTGAATATTAATGCTATAGCCAGCCATAAGAAATAATAGAGCTGAAACCAAGAACAGTAGTAAAATAAAGTAACAAAAATGTGAACCATTCCTGGTTACTTTTTCACTTGAAGAATGTAGGGGTGATAATTTGAAACCTTAACAGAAAATACTTAGCTGTTAACATTTTATAATTTGGTCACAATTTAACCTTCAATATTTCTCAACCCATTTTTTACAGAAATTTAAAAAAAAATTAATTTCTGGAAATCTCAATATTACTGATTCATAATTTTGCAGTGCCTGAGTCTTACCATCTCTAAAACAAAAGAGATGCCCTCTGAAATATAATGGAGCTATAAACTCTTTTCTTATATTTTTAATCAAACCAGATCTATTGTATTATGATGACAAACCCACATGCTCTGCTACAGGTAATTTATGGAAATATAGAACATACATGTATGCTTATCCTAGGCTAGTAATTTTCAAATTATGCTTTCTAAGGCTCAGCTCCTTCCTTTATGAACCCCAGAGATACTGGAGGAATGAATGGATATCACTTGAGGTTCTATATCAGGTATTTGCTGCTAAAATAACAATGAGTAACAATCAGCCACTAACTAGAGGCCATAAAATACCACACGTTTATTGCTTATGTGTCTGGATGCAATTGCACTAAGTTAGGGGGAATCTGTTCATCTGGGCTATGCCTGCTCATGTATCTGCAGGATTATTGGCTGTCGCCTGATGTAGGTTGGCGTTGTGTCTATTCCATGTATATTCTTGCATCCACCATGCAAATATCTAGCATGTTATTTCAGGTACATTCTGTTAACTGTGATGCCATAAGTATAGGGACATCAACCCCAATGTACAAGCCCATTTCAAGCTTTCCCTCTCATTCAATTGGCCAATACAAATTCTAAGGCTGACTAACACGCAAAAGAGTGGTGCAAGTTATTCTGTCCAAGGTAAAAGGACATTGCAATGTTATATGACAAAATTTGTGAATTAACAGAAGGGAAACAATTGAGATTATTATTTCAACATTGTTGCATTGCCTTATTCCAATGCAATTTTGTTTTTATCCATTTCATATACTGGATTATACAGCAAAGTAACAATTGAAAGAAGTGGTTTTCTTACTTAAAAAGAAAAAAAATTGAATATATTTTTAGAAATTGTACCAAACATTTTGATGTTTCCCCATCTAATCCCCATCTGTGTTCTGATTCCACTTTCTGGATAATAGTTTTAACAAGAAACTCTGCCTATGATGCCTATAGCAGACACTTTTCCCAACTCCCATCTTGTATACATAATACTATACTTGCACACACACAAAAAAATGTATTGGTTGGTTCTGTTTACTTTTTCTAGCTCATCTTCTTTCATTCTTGCAATGCTATGTTATGAGAAACTTCCTTAGCCTAAATCCAAAAGAAAAACACCATTTGTTTGTACTGCTAAGTTAATGCTGGGCTAGCCTGAATTCCCTCACAGTGGAATGAACCAAAGAGATTGGGATGCTCTGTTTCTTTAAATCTTTCTGGTCTTTAGTTGTGGGTGTTACCAGCTTTGTCTTTAAACAGTGTGGGTCTGTCAATTGCTTCCACTTGCTAAAGATCTTCTGCCATACCTATAGGGTTTCAGTGGCAAAACACAGATTGAAACAACCAGCCACAAAGTGCTATTCCCCATGGAAGAGAAAATTTGTATGGCTCACCACAGTGCCAATTCCTATTCTTACTCCTTTCTAATTTCTTTGACACATCATTGATCCAGGTGCATTCAATAAAAATTGATTAAACTAGAGTAAGTAGTTCTAACTTGAGTAAGATTTGAACATCCCATGATAATGACATAGAAAACAATGGCAATTACATTGATTACCCACTATATGCAATTTTTCAATATAATTTTTTACTATTATAGTACTCAAAAATATTACTATTACTTTTCCTTTCTGTTAGATGACGTACTGGTGATTTTTAGAGAGGAAATAACTGGATCAATGTCACACAAGTAGTAAATTTTGTAGATGAGAAGCATACACAGTTTTGTCTTATTCCCCTTGTAGTTTGTGCTTTGGATTTACAACAGACTTTTAAAAAATTATCGGTTTCTTCTTGTGTGCTGGACAGCAGATATACAAATACAGTTAGAAATATGTAACATTACATAGAAATATGTAAAACTCCTACAGTGCAACTTACAAGGGTACATGTGAAACTTATAAAATTAGAATATAAATGTCTTAACACAATAACTAAGAAAATGCCAGGAAGGCTATGTTAACCAGTTTGATGAAAATATTTCAAATTGTATATAAAACCAGCACATTGTACCCCATGACTACATTAATGTACCCAGCTATAATTTAATAATAAAAAAGAAATATGTAACATTTAATTTTAAAACCTTTATTTATTTCATGCTGTAGAGTCCCAAGTAGACTCAGAGATGCTGGAGAGCAAGATGTGAAGGAAGCATAGTCCTGCCACCCACAACTTATGGGGAGCCTGAAATGCTTGTTGAAATATACTTGGCCCAAGTATCACCCACAAATATTGTTCTCATCCACGAGCAAAGAAAATATTCATGAAGACCATAAAAATGTTACTGTCACCAGTATAAACATGAAAAAATTATTAGGAAAAGAAAGATAAAGATCCTGTATTCAAAACACCATATTTTTGATAAAGTACACCTAGAATTTTGTTTTCTAATATGCAGTGTTTTAAACTATACTATTTCTTCAGTGTGAGACTATTGTTTTTCTTACTCAAACTTTGCAAAGGGTCCCATGAAACTGATCTTTTTCCCTAAAACACTGAAATCCTACATCTGGAGAGGTAATTCAAAAAGGTTTGAAAACTATTGTTTCAACAAGTTTTCAGGGTACCTCTATTTCTCTTAAGCATAAAACTGAAACATAATTTGTACTTTACAAATGACTTTTGCCCCATCATTACAAGTGTCATCTATTTTTCTGTGATTAGCATTTTATTTACTCAATTTAGTAATTGAGTAATTTTGCATTAATTTCACACAAATGATACACAAATTATTATAAAAGAAGGGGGGTAAGCTAATATTCCTGTTAGGTAGGTAGTTACATGCCTGGGAAATGTCCTAGAGAAAAAGGATAAGTGTAGGACCAAGCCCCCCTCTAAGTGCCACTCACCTTAATTCTGGCTCAAGTGATTGCTCACTCTTGGGGAAGAGTGAACACCCTACCAATCTGCCAAGCAGAACTTAGCCAGCCAACTGCAAAAGGATGTAGAAGACTCTCTAGCCCATGGGCCTAACCACACATACAAGGGAGTCTTGAAGTTGACCTAGAACACCCTTAAGGCTAATTATCATGTCATTAGCTTAAATCTATATTGTAGTCCACACTTTGTAATGGGTTCTCAGAGAGGCTCCTGGGAGGTTTACATCTCTAGTAAGACTCTGGTTCCAAGGTTGACCTCTGAATCATGAAGTAGGCCCAACCCAGACAGTATAAAACAGAACCGGTGGCCATAACCCAGGCCTCTTTGCCTACTTGCTGTGTGAAGGGGTTCGTTCGCAGTGTATGGTGAACATATCTTACTTTGTAAACCTTTTTACTCCGTAAACTGATCTTTATATCCCTCAATAAACTTCCACGTTTGCCTGGCTTTGGTGGTTCTGGTCATTCTTCGGGCATGAGCACACACAGAACCCAGGGCACAGACAGCTGCCTGAAACCTACATTTAGGTTTCTTCAAAAAGAAAAAAAAAAAAAAAAAAAAAAATAAGAAGGAAAGAAAGAAAAGAAAAAGAAATAGAAATAATAAAAACTAATAGGAGACCTCTGGTCTTTTATTTGGATAAACTATTTTAAATATTCCACATAACATTCAATTCAGGAATTGTTCGTTATAGCATGTCACATCAAATGATTATCCCAAAATTAAAATGAAAAAAACATAAAGAGAGATATACATAAAAATTAAGAACTCTAAAAACTCTATAGGAAAAATCAATTTCAATTTTTTTAGGGGCGTGGGGTAATAAAAAAAGGAGAAAAAACAGCATGCTGCTCTCCATTCACTTTCAGCAGCTGCTGTCTGAGTCATTGCCAAATGGCCATTTCTTGAGCAGTAGAGGAAAATTGCCATATGCAAATCAGATGGTTGCAAACTCTTTCATTATTATTATTGTTATTTTGTTATTGTGTTCAGTGTGATGTCAGGCAAATAATTGAGAATTACTGAAGATAAAGTTCAAAACTCAAGAGGTCAAGGAATTACTGAATCACTTAACAAAAAGCAAGGAGAGCTTCAGAGCACCTCTTCCTTAAATCACACACAAAGCCGCTTCAAAGAAACATAAAGGGGAAGAAAAGCACAGAAACATTAGGAGTAAAAAGAAAGTCTGCACCCACATGCCAATTATGACCCACTCAAAATAACTATGCCTACTGATATCTTGAAAATGTAGCAAACTGTGTAGCTAATAAATACCCCATTTGGTTAAATACTGTCTTCAGAAATATAAAATGCTTTCTTTCAAAGACAGAAGTCTCATGAACTTTGTGTAAGAATTGAAATCAACTCTAGAGGCCCAGTGAAATTGAGCTTTTTTTCTACCCTCGCTTTTACTGATTATTTTCTGAATTCACTGATTGAATAAACTGCATTTACTTTGAAGGAACTTAGTAGGTATTCCTCAGTTATTGAGCCAATAAATTAATGATAACTAAATGCGTTGATGATATATCTCGGGGAGATTATATCCCAGACTTCACTTAAGTCAGAACAGAACTTAAAACAGAAAGGTAAAAATTATTCTGTTAAGCAAATTAATATGTGAAAACACAAATTTTAATAAAGATAAATTAATAGTGATTATTTGATTCTTCACTATACAAATTGATTCCCCAGATAAATCATTTAAATGGTGAGCTACTATTCTATTTTAAATAATAAGAATGTACATACATATAAAATAGTTTAAAAAATCTTTCTTGGTTGCAGTTTCCTCATCCTTTTACCCCAGAGATCTATTGGGTTAATACTTAGCTTGGGGTCAGCAACAGACTTTACCAACTCAAACCATGCTACTTAAATATCAGGTTTTTAAAAGTTTCATTTTCTAAGGTCTTTGCTTGGCAGCCTGAGATATGCATGTATGATTCAAGGCAGAGCAGATTACTTAAAACCATGGAAAAGATTAGAGAGTATTTGAGAATCATGATATAGACAATGAAAGAGAATAAGAATGAAAAACAAATAAGGAAAAAAAGAGCCAAGTGCCTACAAAGGAGATTTAATACAATGGACTACAGTGTATCATTACTTCTATGTCTCCTTTGGGGGAGGTTGGAAATTCAAAAAAATACAACTCATATCTAAGTCTACCTCCAAAGCGGATGCAGAGGAAAGTAGGCCCTTTACAAGAGGGTTCATTGTAAAATACACACATAAACCATAATTAACACTGTGCTCAATTCAAAAAATGCTATTAAGCCCCTCCTTGATTAGGGATGGAAAGGGGCTACAGGGAAGTAGGGGAAAAGTCTGGCCTCCTAGATAAGAAAGTTAAAAAGGGCCCTGAACAAACAAAGAGTTTTGATCATGACTCAAGTTAACCAAGTCTGTAAAATACAGTTTCAAGCTTGTGACAAAAAGTGAAGTAATGGTCACAATTATAGAGGAATACATACAGCATGTGTCACAAACATCACAATATTAACTGTCACCACCAAACAATTGTCATGGAAATAGCAGATAGCAATTATGACTAAAAAGAGAAGGAAAATGAACGCATGTGGAAACTGAGGTGATCTATGACTAATGAGAAGTATACAAGATACCTATGGACCTATGGAGACGAATGAAAAGCTTTACAGATAACTGTGGGAAGAACCAAGATCAAATACTTATATTTGTGTAATGCCTGAGGTAGCATCTCCTCTCACTCATGAGGGAGACCCTTTTCCTCTCATTGGAAAAGTCTATGCTTTACATCTTAACTAATCTGTGCTTCTTTTCTGCCATATATATCTAACTTCTTTGATTTATAAACTTTTTAAAATTTTTAGATTAATATGATGGTACTAGTGATTAGGTTACGATGTTTGAATTTGTTAGCAAAGGTCCCTGTTGTAATTGTGTCCCACACCCAGGAGGTGTGCCATACACTCTTCCATTGTACCCATTAGGTGGGAGCACATCAAACTCCATCCCTTTTGCCCCCTCCCACCAACTTAAATTGAAATTTTTTCTTGTGTAGCTACATATGAGTGTGATGACTGGCTTCATATTAGTATTCAGACCATTGGATACTTGCTTTTCCATTCTTCTGACACTTCAATAAAGGGAATGTTCTCTAGTTCTATCCAGATTGATACAAAAGATGTAAAGTCTTCATCTTTTTAGGCTGAATGGTATTCCATGGTATACATATACCAGGAAAAAATAGGTCTCTTGAACAGACCAATATCAAACACTGAAATGGAAGAAATAATAAAAAAGCTCTGCTATATCATAAATAAACTTTGCTTCTTCTCTGTTGCAAGGAGAATCTCACCTGCTTTTTTTTCACTCCTTCTTAACTTTACTTTCACTTCAACTTGGCTGAATTGCTAGTTCTGCTGAGTGACTAGGCCAGGTCTGCTGGACAGCTCAAGTTTTTTTAGAGTCCCCAACACTACTAATGACATATGTACAGAGGTTTTCCAAGTACATCGTTAACAGAATAGAATCTCTGCCTTTGTAGCAATGGCAATCATGAGTATAATTAATTACTACTCCAAAATATTTTAAGCTGAATGAACTTCAGAAAAACATGGAAACAGGGAAGTCTCTCTCATCTTCCTCCTCCAAAGCAAGTCATAAAAACTAGAAAGGGTTTCCTGGCCTTCTCCTGAACCAAGTTATAAAACTCTCATGTGAGAGATATCCTCCCTAGACTCAGAAGAAAGGAGCATTTTTATCTCTGAAGACACAGGGACACAGAAGAACAAACAGGCTTTTGTGAGTTTTCTCCAACTTATTAGCATTAGATCACACTTTGTCCTAACACATTTCTCGACAGCTCTACTTTTACATTAAACCTAGAATAAAAGTACACAGGTTTAACAGTTTCTGTGGGTCTTCATTCCCTTATGAAGACTCCTATGTCACATAAAACTTATATTAAGTGCAATTATCTCTTGGTATCTGTAGATGATTGGTTCCAGGACCCCTTAAGGTTACCAAAATCTGAGGAACTCAAGTCCCTGGTATAAGGTGGCATGATATTTTCATGTTAACCTATATACATCATTTCGTATACATTAGGTCATCTTATGATTACTCATAATACATAATATATGAGTAATTTGAATTTGTTAGCAAAGGTCCCTATTGTATTTTCTATAGAAATAATTGTTACACTGTTTTACTCTATTAATTCATAGTATTTTTATTGTGGTATTATCATTGATTTTCAATACTTTTAATTTGTTGTTAGTCTAATATATGGATGTGGAACCCACAGATATTAAGGGCAGACTGTAAATCTCTGTGCTTTCCTCTTGTTAATTTTTCTTTTGTTACAGGGGTCTCATCCATGAACTGAAGGTAGTTAAAAGGAAAGATACCTTTTCTCCTGTACATAGTCATAAACTGACCAAGTTTTGAATACAGACAAATACATCAGACAAAGTTCTTCTGGAAAGGCAGAAAAGAAGCATATCAGAATTTCTGAGGAGGTGAGGAAAACATCACAGAAGAGGCTGCAGAGGAGTAAAAACTATCCTTCTATTCTTTTAGGTCAATGACTCAGGGCCAGGCACAGCCTATATCTTTAACTGGTAGATGTACAGGAGAAAAGGCTTGGACACACATCTAGCACTTTTTAGTTTTACTTGAACTGTGGCATCACACAAAAAAGTGAATACTCAAAGAAGTAGAAAGATTTGGGTACTTAATAGGGGAAAGGGAAAAGAAAAAAGGCCATTTGGAGGTGAGCAAATGAATTTTAAGAAAAATAAAATAGGCCCTTAGGAGAATAAGTGGTAGATATGAGATTTTCTCACTATGTATATCTGGGTGTGCTGCTGACTCCACATCTTTTGTCCTGTCACAAAAGTTAATCTTACTGGTTGATAAAAACTCCCAACCAGGGAGAGAATTTTTAATAATCTATTTTTTTTTTTTTTTTTTTTTTTTGAGAATCTTTTTAGGTAGTAGAAGAATTTCAGGGACAGACGTCCTTTATTTGTTGATTCTCAAGCGTCTTCAGCTGAAAATAATCCTCATGGAACTTTGACACATTCTGTACCCCTTCAAGGTGACAACGAGGTCAGCCTTACTAAAAGAATTTTAGACCAAACAAGTTAAAGAGATAAAGAAAAAGGATGCAAGTAGAAACATTCCAAGAAATGAGAAAGATATTCAGTAAAAACAAGAGTGTAAAAAATTACCTAGAATTGGAATTCATAGAGTGGTTATCTGGGCTTTGAGCACAGAACAAGCAACAAATGTCAGGGATAAAATCAAGTCAAACAGGACTAGAGGAATCAAGGCTGTATGCTGTGTACTACACAGTTTGAACTTCAGTTCTTCATAAACAGACACAATTATGAAAAAGGTTTTGGATCATATCTAAACCTATGACTACAGATAGTAGAGGACATCTTAGGAAATACCCTATGCCAATGTATGGAGGATGGAGTATCCTGATAGGATTCAGAACATACTACCCCAAAATATGCCACCTTGGCTTACTGGATATTTTAAGGTAAAGGAATTTGAAAAAAAATCACAGAAGCAAGAAAGTCACTCTGATCTTCGCCTACCCTCCTCCCCTGAAGCAGGTCTTTAAAACTAGTATTTTCTGACCTACCTTTGATGAACTTCATAAAATCCTCATTTGAGATGTGTCCTCCCTAGACCTGAGGCATCCGTAGATGAAGATGAGGCATCCTTATCTTTGAAGATGGGGGACACAGAGAAAAATCTGAACAAATATCCCTGGCTAAGTTTTTTGTTTGTTTGTTTGAGACAGAGTCTCACTATGTCACCCTCAGTAGAATGCCATGGCATCACTGCTCACAGCAACCTCAAACTCTCGGACTTAAGTGATTCTCTTGCCTCAGTCTCCCAAGTAGCTGGGACTTTAGGCACCTGCCAAAATGCCCAACTATTTTTTTGTTGTAGTTGTCATTACTGTTTAGCAGGACCAGGCCAGGTCTGAACCCTCTATATGTGGCTGGCACCCTAACTGCTGAGCTACCAGTGTCGAACTGAGCTGAGCCCTTGCTAAGTTTCCCTGACTTTGCTACCATTACATGGCACCACTTTTGCCCTGTTGTATTACTCCACAGTTCTCCATTCTTCATCAAACCTAGTAGAAAAATACTCAGTTTAAGTATTTCTTCAGGTCTTTATTTCCTTTTGAAGGCTCTCATGCACACAGACGTTATATTAAATAAATTTGTATACTTCTTTCTTGTTAAACTGTCTTTTCATGTGGAGGCCTAAGATGTGAATCTAAAGAGGGTAGAGAGAATAATCCTCTCTATACTCTTCCCAAATTCACCTCAGTAGCTTCTACTCAGATTGTTTTCTTCCTGAAATAATACGAGTTATTTTTTTTAGTCATCAAATATCCACATGAACAGAACTTCATGGATAACGTATTTTCACTCCCATCCACAGTATATGCTATGTAGATTGTAAAAGTAAAGAAACCCCATGGAAGGTTACAATGTAGAGTATTGTGTTTGTTGAATGAGAAGTTACTTTGAGATACTTGAATGCAGCTTATTATTTACTTCTTTTTTGGAAAATGGTTTAGTTTGCTTATCATTATCTTCAAAGATCTAGTTTATATGTTTATCTTTAAACTTTTTTTATGGTCCTCATAATGATTATGCATTGTTAAAGAAAAATCATTCTGGGGGGGGAGACAAGATGGCTGACTAAAGCCAGCTTTCCACAGAGGCTTCCATCCTGAAGGAGAGTTAAAGGACAGAAATTTAGCAAATTACCTGGAGGATTAGAGCTAGGCCAAGAGAGAAGGTTGAAAAATGCACATCAACCCTGCTGAGGTGAGCTGTGACCCCAAGGATACAAACAAAAGGTACAGAATCCATCACTAAGTGGAAGTCCCCTCCCCCATGAGAATGGCTCAGAGTACCCCATAAACAAATGAGCAGAGTTCAAAAGTCCTCCCATTATGATCCATGGGAAAGACCCTTCAAAAACTGGACCTACTTCCCCTACTAGGGTGCCATGGCACTCTCCTGCCAGCCACAAAACTGTGTAAAATTGTATGTATATTCTCTACCTGCAATTCTGAGCTGCTAGCACTCCCCTCCACTCTCATTCTGAGGTCTCAAGGCCTGTCCACCAGGAGTTCAGATTCTTGGGCGATTTCTCCAGAAGAGTGGACAGTGCCCCCAGTCACATACACTGAGGCATGCCAGCAAGGAGAGCACACTCGGCTGAAGGGTAATCATGTCTCAGCAGCACTTCCCTGCAGCACGGTGCAGCAGCCCTCCTTGGGCAGCAATACGGCCAGGCATAATACCGAGTGAGCATTTCCAGCGCTGAGCTCCCAGCACTCCCTCCCACTCCAACTCGGGGATCTGGGGGCCTGCCCCCCAGAGGTTCAGATTGTTGGGTGACCTCTTGTGGGGTGCTCAGTGCCTGAACTATGCTGTCTCTGGGGCGCTGAAGCGAGGAGACGATGGTCGGCTAGAAGGGAACCACTCCAGAGCGGCGGTTCCCAGAGACACAGAGCAGTGGCTGTCTTCTGGCAGTGGTGTGGCCAGGCACAAAACTGTGTGAGCTGCAGAAATGGGCTCGGTGCACTCTCCTTCACCCCCGCTCTCAGATCTGGAGGCCTGTCCCCCAGGAGCCCGGGGTGATCTCTCAAGGGGTGTGGACAGAGCGTAAACTGCGGCTGGTCAGTGAAGGGTCAGCTAGGTGCCCACACCAGAATGGAAGTTCCTGGAGGCAGATTGATAGACGGGGGGGTTTTTTTTGTTGTTTGTTGGTTTGTTTGTTTCTTTGTTTCTTTGTTTTCAGCAAAATGGCTCACTTCTAGATATTCTGAAACCACACCCCCTGTCTCCCTGGGCAACCAGAGGAGGCCACCCGTGAGTAAAGGATTTGCCTGACACTGCTCACAAACCCGGAAAGCTGCCAGGACAGGGCCTACTCAGAGAGGTAATCAAATATACACCTCCAGCAGCAAAGACATTTGAACTCAGAACAGCCTGTCTTCTGCAGGTGATTTTAGCAGAAACAGAGACAGAATTCCACAATGTTGTCCTGTTCTGTTCTGTTCTGTTAGCAACATCAATCAGGGGTGGGGCTAAGTCTGAGTGAACACCCCCCCCAACCTACATCAAGCACCCAAGGATGTCAGGCCTCACCTCCTCCTGC
>CAUYPK010029634.1:0-18586 GCA_963574355.1 Loris lydekkerianus
ATTAATAAATTGTGGTATATGTACACCATGGAATATTATATAGCCTTAAAGAAAGATGAAGACGTTACCTCATTCATGTTTACTATAATAGGATGGAGCTGGAACATATTCTTAGTAAAGTATCTCAAGAATGGAAGAAGAAGTATCCCATGTACTCAGCCCTACTATGAAACTAATTTATGGCTTTCACATGAAAGCTATAACCCAGTTATAACCTAAGAATATGGGGAAGGGGGAGAGGGAGTAGAGGGAGGGGGGAGGATGGGCAGAGGAAGGGTGATTGGTGGGATTACACCTATGGTGCATCTTACAAGGGTACATGTGAAACTTAGTAAATATAAAATATAAATGTCTTAACACAATAACTAAGAAAATGCCAGGAAGGCTATGTTAACCAGTGTGATGAAAATATGTCAAATGGTCTATAAAACCAGTATATGGTGCCACATGATCACATTAATGTTCACAGCTATGATTTAATAATAATAATATAATAAAATATGTTAAAAGGATAGATACAATGTTAAGTTTTCTTACCAAATATCTAAACACAGTTTACTATTTGAAGTGGTGGGTATGTTTAGTACCTTGGTGGTGGTATTGGGATCACAGGTATATGCATGTGCCTTACCTCATTAAAATGTATACATGAAATATGGACATTTTTGTACATTTATTTCAAGAAAGCTTAAATAAGAGAGAGAATTTGGTGTTTGTACTGGTAGTAGGATGGTAATGGCATATTTGAAGGTAGTGCTCCAAATGTGAAAAAAGATTCTGTACTCATACCACACACCCACACATACCCCGAGTCTCCCTGTCTCTGCAAAAAGCAATTAGACAATTTAAGCAAGTACATTATGCATTTTTCTCTATTTGACAAAATCATTATGCTTTGTTTTAATATAATTGTGTTGCCATACAAAATGAGAACATTTTCCATCTGTTTTCTATAGTGACTATTCTCTTAGAAAATATAGTCTTGTGTTGGTGAAGGATCTCAGGAATGGCTCTCTAGATAGTCTTTCCAGATGATTGTAAATGTCCAGGTATGTCATTTCCTGTCTCCTTTCATCAGTCATAAATTCACACATCCTTACCTTTCAGGGAATTTTAATTTAATTTTCTATAAATGTGTGCTTTTTTGGAATTTATTTGGCCAAGTTTTACTTTTTTGTTAAAAAAAAAAAATTTTATTCCTGTGATTTTCTTGCTGCTTTTTCTAGTCTTTTTTTTTTTTTTTAATGTCTTGTTTTAGGAAGGCTTGCGTGAATTAGTTCCTTCATTTCAACTTTGTCTGCACTACTCTTCATAACAAGAAACCTTTAGAAGGGCACTGCTTAGTGCATAAAAGTAGAATTAAAAAAAATGACCCTTTGAAAGTAGATGAAATAAATTCATTAAACATGGATACTGAACGCTGTTGTATAATTTTATCTTGCTATCATAAATACTTTAAAGTCAATAATTAAGGATGGGAAATAATTTTCTCACTTTCACGTTTAGTTACAAAGCATAGATAATTTTATGCTGAGTTACATTTGTTCCTGCCGATGGATACTTAACACATACTGAAATATTCTATTTTGCAGTTGAGTGACTATCTCATTACCAGAGAACTGTTTAACAGTAGATAGAAATAATAAGCAACTCAAATCAAGATATTATTAGTTGATTTGGGAATAAAACAAATTAATTATGGTGACTTTCATATTTCCTTCACTAAATAGATACTATTCTGTGCAAATAAATGCATAAAAGATATGTCTATTGCTGGGAAGAAATGAACATTTTCTCTGTACAGCAGGTAAATGCAAGCCTGGCTTCTGCCAAGCCTCTTCCTGGTTCTACAGGCGACAGAGACACAGCAACAAGAGGTAAAGACAATCATAAAGCTTTTGGCTGCAAACCTTAGAAGACACTGTCCACAGTCTGTTATCATATTATGCCACGTGCTAAATCTGCTTTTGTCTTTTACGTACATGTTTAATTGACAATATGAGAATTTAGATTGCTTGCAATCTCCAATCTCCAGAATAAGATCAAGATCAAGGTTTGTTTATTTATTTTTAATGATCAGAGACTGTATGTATTTGTCTCAGAGATGGAAAGTAGGCTGAATGGCTGAATACCCCTGCATTTCAAGGCCTCCACAGCGCTGATGCCATTCATCACGTGCCTCATGCTTACCTAGGGAGCAGTTCCCATGTGCACGCTTAATTGCTATAAAGCATTCCTAGGGGATAAAGATGGTCCATAGAAAACAGAAATTTGGCTGCACATATTAATTGATCAATACAAATTAATAGGTGCCATAGCCTATCAAGTATATCTCTAATTTATGAAGAGGTCTTTGGGGCAGGAGCTATTTTTATTACTGTTTCCTACTTTGACTTTTTCTCAGTGCAGTTTTTTTTTTTTTGCAAATAAACATCTTGGTTTTATATTTGCACTCCCCTGTCCTTCATTTTACCTGAGATTAAAATATTAATCTCTCCAAATGCACTAATAATGTATTATGATACTACTTTAGACTAAACTCCCAAAGCTGCTTTTTAAAATTATGATTATGATTATATTGAGTGCTAAATAAGATAACCCCAACAACAGCATCAGACAATCATGTACATTTTAATATACCCATTTGGTTCATGATAAAATCAATTGTTTATAACTCTTGGAACAAGACCTGTGTTTGTCTTTGGATGTTTACCAGCATAGTTTTCTTACCCAAATGCATACTTTCTCAATATGTCCAGAGTGTAATTAAGAAACAACCTAGTGGCCGTGCATTGACTTTCTCTTGGCCTGAGCTGATTTATTATTTATTTATTTTAATTAAATCATAGGTGTGTATATTAATGCAATCATGGCACCATACACTGGTTTTATATGCAATTTGAAATATTTTCATCAAACTGGTTAACATAGCCTTCCTGTCATTTTCTTAGTGATTGTGTTAAGACACTTATATTCTACATTTAGGATATAAGTAAGTTTATGTACCCTTGTAAGATGTACCATAGTTTCTTTTGTGCTATACTTGTGCAGTCCCCAACTCCTGGGCTGCAGACCAGTACTAGTCTGTGGGCTGTTAGGAACTGGGCTGCACAGCAGGAGGTAGGTGGCGGGGAGCAAACCAAGCTTCATCTGTATTTCAGCTGCTTCGCAATGCTCACATCACTGCCTGATCCACCTCCTGTCAGGTCTGCACCACGATCTTACAGGAGCGTGAGCCCTGTGGTGAACTGTGCCTATGAGGAATCTGGGCTTCACAGTCCTTGTGGGAATCTCATGCCTGATGATCTGTGGGGGGATGTGATGCTCTGGAATCCTCCCAGAATGATCCCCAACCCTACTGACCCTGGGCCTGGAAAAAATCATCTTCCACGAAAGTGATCCCTGGTGTCAAAGGTTGGGGAATACTGCTGGAATGTTTCTGATTCTTTTACATTTCTTTTGAACACGTTTAATTCTGGTCTTTTTTATTCTAAAATATTTATTCTGAAACCCACTTTTGCAGCCTCCATAGTATATCATTTTAAACTTGTATGGAAGATTTTGGTAAAGTAACTCTTCAAAAATGTTTTTCACCACCTGAGAACTCTGCATATATACTTTTATTCATTAAGTTTTAGTACATTTTTCATCTCAAATGTGGGTCCCTGGGGAAGCAGAGTGTTTGTTGAAAGACGATGTATACAATGTGTTCTACTGACGCCATTTCTGTGGTACTTCTTATGTGTCACCACCTTTCTATTCCCAGTGATTATTCTCCAGAGCAAACTAAGACATTAGCTTTCCAGAATCTTCTTTCTCATTTCTAGCTTACATTCTTAGAGTAATCTTCCAAAAGCATATTTGACTTTCACAAATTAAAAAAAAAAAAAAATATTATTGCTTTTAGAATAAAACCAAAACTCTAACATTTCAAATTGAATATATATTTTTTAATTATCTAGACTTGATCTCTATTTCCCAGAATAATTAGAATTGTTAACTTTCTCTTATTAAATTCAACCATGTGCTGTTACTTGTAGGTTATTGTGCTTTCCTGCACTGGTTTCCTTCTTATTTTAAAATACTCTTTTCCTTCAAGGTTCAACCCAAGTACAACCCTGACACATGGAGAGCTTTTTAGCAGGGACTCCTCTCAGCCCGTATAGCTTTCCCACTCGTATTATAGTTATTTATGTACATAAATTATTTTTCCTTTTAAGCGGTAATTCCTTTAGAGACAGAATCTGCACATGAATCATCTTTGTATATCCCTAGTATGATGCTTTGCAATTAATGAGCCCTTAAAAATTACTTGAATAAAAAATGAACTGCTGATTTAGGTGATTGCACATTCTGCTGTGGTCTATACCAGTGAGTGGCCTCATAGATCAGAAACAGAATATTTAGAAAGATCAGGTTTCAAGTATATTGGAGAAGTTTATCATAGGAAGGATTATTGATGAGCTTATCAGATCTGTTCTCAAAGAGATCTCAGATAACAGGATCTCCAGACCAGGGACTTCAGCTCTCCAGATCTGTTCTCAAGGGGATCTCAGCCTCAGATAACAGGGTTGGAGGAACCAATAACAGAAGGCCATATTGGACGGTCCAAGAAGTGGACAAATATGAGGGGAGGGAATAATCTTAGAGAGGGGAGGCAGGTTACGACTTCATAAAGTTGAAAGTTGAGTGCGCCATGCATAATAGAATTTGATTAGATAGAGAAGAGGTAGTAGGCATTACTTTTAGAATTAAGATACTGGTTGGTAATGACTATAATGATGAAAAATAGAAGCCAAAAGCATAATGTGTGGTAAATTGAGTCCTCTCTTCTTTAGAGTTCTGATCCAATTACCCAAATAGGGATTACTCAGGGCCTGAGATGTAGCTAGGTTTGAATAAGGGTCAACTCTGCACCCTCTTGCTGAAGCTGCTTTCAATGATACAGAAGTTTACTACGAGAAGTATGTATGTTCACTTCTTTTGAGAGTAACATTAAATTTTCAGAATTTTATGTGGCAACTCTATTCTTTTTACAAACCATTTAGTAGGCACTAAATAATCTTTGTAGCACAACCAGTGTCAACAACTGCTCTTAGCAACCCCAGGTCATTGCATCTTCACCCAAAGGCCTCAGGAATTATTTCAGCAACTTATTACTTTTGGGACTGGCCTGTGACTTCATTACTCCAAACATCCCATTTTAAAAATATCTGTTACATAAATTCTAAATGACATTAATAACACAGTACATGAATAATTGATTGCTTATTATACTTAACATTTTCAGCAAATTTCTATGATCCTTAAGGAAACTAGTATTAAATGTGCTTAAAGTGCTAAAGAAAATGGTGAAGTTGTTGATTTGATTAATTTACACCCCCAGGACGTGACCTCTTCAACCACTGAGATGCTAGTTGTGCAAAGGTAGGAGTGTGTGAGAGCAGAATTATAATTACCTGGGATGGGGCCAAGAAGGAGTTCACTATCTAATTTAATGGTCCATTCGCTAGATTACCATGGGATCAAGATTTGCAGACTTTCTTTTAATTATTAATTTTTATCTGATTCATATAATTTGTAGTTCCTATAATGATATAACAGAAAAAAACTATTGTATTAAAAAGTCATTGAAAAGCACCTTTGATTTCTCTAGCTTGTTGTTGAGTTTTTGTAGGTTTTTACAACTCCAATGTACACTTAAAAATTTGCTTTTTATTTCGTTCCTGTTTTTAAACGTAAAAAGTCTCCCTCTGACTCTGTTGCTACTGATTCCTATTGCAGCCACCTCTGGTCCCCGTGTAAATTCCCCTTTACTGTAAGTGAGGGTGAACATCTCACTCATCTACTAAGCTGGAAGTATTCTCTCGTCTCTTAGAAAGCTCATGCTTGGTTTTTCCTTTTAGCTTTTTGTATTTGTACTGTAAGCTTGTCATTTGCTGCGTCTTAAATTATATAACATTAAAAAATATTGTCTAATACAAACTTTATTTGTTAGTTTTGATAAATATTCTGTGGTTATGTAATATTGTAAATATTACATTTTTTGTAAATATTAGTTTTGTAAATATTCTGTGGTTATGTATAAAGGAAGAGTGGTGAGGGGTAGGAATACAGAAAATTTCTGTACTGTTTTTGGAACTCTTTAGTAAGTTCATTTATTTTAATCTTAAGAGAACAAACGATTAGTTATAATACTTAATTTGAACGGAATGTTCGAGGTCAGCAAAGAAGATGGCGTTATCTAATTATAGGTTTGCAGGAATGTGAGGCTTTCTAGGCCTTCCCTGAAGCACTAAAATGAAAGTGTAATGAGAAAAAGACATAAAATACACCAAAAGAGGTAAATCTCTCATTTTAACACATCTATCAACACTCAACATTCTTGAGATCATCTACTGAGCAAAAATCCTTTCTTAGGTGCCTTTTTATTTTCTTTGAGACCAAAGTTAGGCCACTAATATCTTCATTGAGAGAAGATAAATATTTATAAATATTACAGATTATCACAAGGGCCAAAGGGGGAATTTACTGAACTTAACTTCCATAGGCTTTAACTTTTTCTTGTATGAAAAGTATCTGCTTAACAGAATGCATGAACATTTTTTTGAAAATAATTAAAGAAAACTCGAAAAATGAAGACATTGACATATTCCACATATATGGACAAAAAAAAAATCTGACATCTGCAGTTGATCCATTCATTAAAATAAGACAATCTGTGCAGCCCGTTTCTGTAACTCTTTCACAGACTGCCTTAACTTTTCGTCCTCATAAAACTGGAGATGGTTGTTCGTTTTATTGGTAATTGCAACAGAAGCTGAATGGTCCTCCGTTTGCCAGTCCACAAACCCTGTAGATGTTTATCCACTCACCGCAGTGCCAGCCTGCTGCATTATGTCAGCCAGCAACATTCCTCGATGAAAAAACAGCAGCTGCTCACTCAAAATAAACTTGTTTCTGTTTATGCTGTCAGCAGAAAGCTGTTTTAAAGAATCATTAGATGCGTCATGCTGTTGCAGTATGCTAAGCTGTGAAGCCGAAAGAAACAGTCCTGGAAGGCAAGCCTTGTTACCTCCGTGCTCCCATCACATCATGTCTTTTCTTTTTTCCGAATAATTCAAATGCAGGTGAGACTGGCGACTTCAGGTACCCAGACAGTGGTAAGGATGCCACATGGTGCCCTTGTGTCTTAGTCAATGCTACGTGAAGGAGAGCACTCCGCTGAGATCAGGGACCTGGTACTGACGCTAACACTGCCAACCAACCTACACCACTTGGGACCCCTCTCTGGATTAATCTGAACTGCACTTTGTCCATCTGATCCAAATAGTCTCTTAACAACTTTACAATTTATCACACAAAGTTACTACTGTTAGTATTTTTCATTGGTTGTGGAAAGCTACACAGCTGATAGAAATTTTTTCTGATCCTGGGTAAATTATGCAAAGCTCTGTTTTTCTAAAGTCATCAATAATGTGTCATTGTTTTAAAAGTGACATCTTTAATTTTCTTTATTAAGTTAAATATCTGACAGTGGGTTTTGAATTATTATGTCACAAACGGACATTGGTAACATAAATTATGATGCATTCATGAAATAAATTACCATACCAATAGCATGGTATTTGTTAGAAAACTGTATTCCATTTATGAAAATGACATAGTATCAAAAATACTATTAGCTTAAATGGAAACAGGAGGAAAGTAAGTTATAAGTAGCTTGTCCCATCTTTGTAAAATAAAAATGTATGCACACATATGTACGTGCATTCTATATATACAATGTTCTGGAGTAAGGCGTGCTTCTTTCTTTTAAGATAAGATTTTCCTTAGGAGGAGAAAATAATATAGATTTTCATTTTTCTTTCATTCATTTATAATATTTTAAGGGTGATCATTTGTGTTACTTTTGTAGTGGCTAGAAATCAGGGTCTAGTTTGGGTCATGTGCCTATGGATGTCCAGTTTTCCCGTGATCATATATTGAAAAGACTGTTCCCACTCTATGTTCCTGCCACCTCTGTCCAAGTTCAGTTCACGATAGACGAATGGACTTCTTTTGGGTTCTCTGTTCTGTCCCAAGGGTCTGTGTGTTTTATGTCAGTGCCACGCTTTTTGCTTATTACAGCTCTGTATAATTTGAAGTCAGATAACGTGACGCCTCCTGTTTTGTTCTTTTTGCTTCAGGATAGCTTTTCCTCTTGTGATTCCGTATACATTTTTTATTTCTATGAAGAAATACATTCTAAATCGGTATTCTAATGGGGATTACACAGAATCTATAGATTTCTCTGGCTAATATGAACATTTTAACAGTATTGATTCTTCCAGTCTGCACGCTTGGAGTATCTTTCCGTGTGTGTGCCTGGATGTGTGTGTCCTCTGCAATTTCTTTCATCAAGGTTTCATAGTTTTCCTTATAGACGTCTTTCACTTCTTTGGTTCAGTTTATTTCTGGGCATTTTATTTGTAACTATCAAAAATAGGATTACCTTCATAGATTCTTTTTCAGAACCTCTCCTGTTGGCATGTAAAAATGCTGCTGATATTTGCATGCTGATTTTGTATCCTGCAACTTGATGAATTTGTTTATCAGCTGTAATAGATTTTTTTGTGGCA
Organism: Loris lydekkerianus; assembly: GCA_963574355.1. Lineage (NCBI taxonomy): Eukaryota > Metazoa > Chordata > Mammalia > Primates > Lorisidae > Loris > Loris lydekkerianus. Next base: position 8,622 of record CAUYPK010029634.1, read on the forward strand.
TCTTTAAGTTCCTCTAGGTATAAGATCATATCATATGCAGACAAGGATAAGTTGACGTTTTCCTTTCCAATTTGGATGCCGTTTATGTCTTCCTCTGGGGATTGCTCTATCTCAGTGGTTCTCAACCTGTGAGTTGCAACCCACAGGAACTGTCTGAAAGGGCCGCGTTATTAGGAAGGTTGAGAACCACTGCATCTATCTAGAACTTCCAGTACTGTGCTGAGTAAGAACGGTGGAAGTGGGCACTTTCGTCTTGTTATAGATCTTAGAGGAAAGGCTTTCAGGCTTATAATCAGAAATGATTGAGATTATAAAATATTTTGGTGATAATATAATCATATCATTAATTTTTTGCAGTATAATTTGAAGTGTAAATTTGATACATTTTAACAAACGCGTGTCCTGTGCCACTATCACCCTGAAAAATATTCTAGAGCTCTTTGTGGTTAATCTTCCCATCCTACCCTGTGCCCCAGATAACCACTGATCTTATTTCTCAATCAATTTTACTCATTTTAGAGTTTAACATAAATGAAATCATACAGTAGCCTCTTTTTCTTCTGTCTTCATTTGATCAATATATTGAGTTTTAGATTCATCTATGTTGTAGTGTGAATAGCTCGTTTGTTCCTTTTTATTGCTGGCTACGTGGTATGAATATTCCATAGTCTGTTTTTCCAGGTCTCTCTTGCCGCACTCTGTCTAGCTTTTACAGTTATGAATTAAGCTGCTGTGAACATTCATATATAAGTGTTTTCATGGGAAAACAATGTGTTTCTTGTGGTTCTATACCTAAAACTAAAATCACTGGGCCACACAGTAGAAGACACTGCTAAAAGTTTTCCCACAGTTGCTATCACATTTTGTGCCACCCGAAGTGGCTGAAGAGTCTCAGTGGCTTCACGTATTTATTGATTTGTTGTATTGTCAGCTTTTAAAAGCTTCGCTAGTTTGGGGATAACTACAGGTATTTCTTTATAGTTTAATTTTTATTTTCCTCGTGATTAAAGGTTCTGGCCATCTCTTCACATGGTTATTTATAAATTTTGCTTTTGTGAAGGATGCATTAAAATCTTTTGTCTGTTTAAGAAATATTTTGTTGTTTGTTCTTTTATTACTGAGTTGTAAGACTTCTTACTTTTTTAGATTAGCTGGTAGAGAAGTTGTCACAGTTACCAAGGCAATCCACCTGTAACCCTGGGCTTTGGACGTAGTTTTTGTTTCTAGCCTCACCCAAACAAATGGATTCATTACTGGCTGTCTTCCAGCAAGAGGTCCCCTGGGATGAATGCCTACCTTCTGCCGGAGTCTCTGCTTCCCCCTCACGGTTGCATTTCCTCACGTCCTCTTCACTTTCCATTTAGCATGTTTTGGGGTCTGGGGAAGGAATGTTGTTTGTAGCTGTTCCTTGTGTGGCTGTTGTACTTCACGAGGCCAAGATGTGGTTGGAAATTGTGCTTTCTCACATGTAGCCTCTAGAATTAAATCAGACTTGCGGAAGTAAAACTTTTGAAAGTGTTCTAGTGCTTTATATATTTAGTCTTATTAATTTATTTCAAACTTATTTAGCACTACGATGTGCTAATACTATGCTCAGTGCTGAGATTAAACTGTAGACATTTCAAAGCCAACAGTGTAGTGGGAATGGATGACACTGGGCAGGTAATTAGAGGAATTGGGGAGAGTGAGCCGAGAAGAGTGAGGCTGGTGGGTGGGCCAGGAGTATCTGGGTCAATGACTTTGAACTTTATCAAAAGAATTGGAAAGTAACCTAAGGGTTTTAAGTATTGATATAATGTAGTCAATTTTTTAAAAAGTGTAATTCTTCTCCAATGTGAAAAGATAAGAAATAATTTTTTTTCTCCAAAATAGAGGAAAAAAAGAGGATGACAAAGGAAAACCACCTTTGAGGTTCTGAAAGTAAGGAGATGTGACGGTGGCTCGGACTAAGTGAAATGGAGAAATTTGCTTATATCTAAATGTACTTAGCAACTGACATCAATAGGAATTGGTGACTGAGGTCGGCGGTTGAAGGGGATGTCAAGATCGACATTGGGGATTCTGGCTTGGACAACTGGTCAGAGACAGGTGCCATTCAGTGAGACAGAAAATGTAAGGAGGGAACCCATGATGAGATTGGGGCATAGCAGGTAGGGACGGCACCTGTGGCTCAACAGAGTGGGGCGCTGGCCCCATATGCCAGAGGTGGTGAGTTCAAACCCAGCTCTGGACAAAAACTGCAAAAAAAAAAAAAAAAAAGTCTATAAGATGTTCAAGTAGAAATAACTGGTTGTCAGTGGAGCTGTGGCACTCAGGGGAGAGGCAGATTTATAGATATAACTTTGATATTTACCTTGCAATTGATGTCAAAGACACAGGAGTGGGTGAGATGATCTAAGAGAGAATGTGGAATGAGAAGAACGGCACGCGTCACCGTGTCCTGAAGGACAGCACATTTCTAGCGTGAGAAGAGGGGGAAATTCTGACAAGTACTACAAGAGCCATTCTCTTGGAGAAAACTCCGTGGAATACTGTGCCATAAAGGTAAAGAGAAAAGCATTTTACTCTACCGAGGGTGATAAAGTGAGACTCTGTCTCTCCAAAAAAAAAAAAAAAAAAAAAAAAAAAGAAAAGAAAATAGAGAGAGAACGTGTCTTCACAAAGAGAAGAAGCACCTGTATCCAATAGCTCTGATGATTCCAGGGAGATAAAGAAGAGTGATCATTCTTTAAAAAAACTATATTCTGTATATGTAAGTTATACAACATAATGCTGTCAGATACATATATAGATATATTCAAAACTGATTATAGTAGTGGAACAAATTAACATGTATCTATCATGTCATAGCGTTAGTTTTTTTCCCTCTGTGTCTAGAGAAGCTGTAGTCTACTCATTTAGCAAAAAGTCTTGAATACTATTCAGCACAGTCCTGTGTCATAGATTAGATCTATCAGTCTATTCATCCTGCATCCTGCCATTCTTGTTGCTGCTTGTTGAAAATAAGAAAACATCTCTTATTTTCTCTCCCCCACACCCTGATAGGCTCTTTTTTATTCTTTCTATACATTTGGCTCTGTCAGTCTTTCTATGTATGAATTTGTCTAACTATTTGTGTATTTAATTCCATGTATAGGTGAGATCATGCAATGTATTTCTTTCTATGTTCGGCTTATGCACTTAACATACTATCTTCTTGGTCCATCTGTGTTGTGGATTTAGTGATTAAAAAGTTCTGTTCTTAACAACAATGGTTTTGGTGGAAGAATGTCACCATCTAGACTGTTGTAAATTATGTAGTCAATAAATAATAGGAAAGGGAATTCCTAGAAGGAAAAAGTATTGGCTCTGATTATAGATAGCTTTGTTCATAGTTTATAGTAAGGAAGAGTTTTATTTATCCTTAATTGCTCATGCTTGTCACAGTACATATTTTATACCTAGGAAAATGTTTCTTTGTCCTTTATTTTTTTTTTTTGTTTATTTATTTATTTATTATTAAATGGTAGCTGTGTTCATTAATGCAATCATGGGGCACCATACACTGGTTTTATATACCATTTGGCATATTTTCATCACACTGGTTAACATAGCCTTCCTGGCATTTTCTTAGTTATTGTGTTAAGACATTTATATTCTACCCTCTCTACCTCTTCCCCATCTTATTAGGTTATAACTGGGTTATAGCTTTCATATGCATTCTTCATTTCTATTACAGTGGGTTTTTTTGTTTGTTTGTTTTTGTAGAGACAAAGTTGCACTTTACTGCCCTCCATATAGTGCCATGACGTCACAGGATTCACAGCAACCTCCAGCTCTTGGGCTTCCGCTATTCTCCTGCCTCAGCCTCCTGAGCAGCTGGGACTACAGGCACCTGCCACAACGCCTGGCTATTTTTAATGTTGTTGTTGTTGCAGTTTGGCTGGGGCTGGGTTTGAATCCGCCACCCTCCGTATATGGGGCCGGCGAGCTACTCACTGAGCCACAGGCGCCACCCCTATTACAGTGTTTTTAACCTCGAGCATTTCTTTTTGGTTCTTCCTTAGAATTTCCATCTCTCTGCTTACATTATCCACTTGTTCTTACATGTTGTCTACTTTTTGCATTAAAGTCTTTTGCACATTAATCATAGTTTTTAAAAATTCCCATTCTGAAAATTCTAACATTCCTGCCATATCTGACTCTGGTTCTGGTGTTTGTTCAGGCGCTTAAGCTTGTATTTTTTGCCTTTTATATGCTTTATCCTTTTTTTGTGAGAGTGAACATGATGTACTGGGCAAGAGGAACAGCTGTAAATAGACCTTTATAATGTGGAGGCAAGACGTTGGGGGAAAGGAAACATTACATTTAGTTCTTGGTTTCTTAGTGTGCTTATGCCCCTGGACCAGTGATTTTCAACCGATGTGCCGTGAGAGGATCTTAGATGTGCCGAGAACATTTTTAAAGATCATTAATTAAATTATTTTCAAAAGAAGTTCAAAGCACAGTAAGTATATTCTTTTTTTTTTTTTTTTTTTTTTTTTTACTTTTTTTGTTATCAACACAATTTAAGTGTGCCCCAGTAGTTTAACTCTAGATTCAAGTGTGCCATGAGATGAAAAAGGTTGAAAAACACTGCTACGGACTATGAACTTTACAAGTGCTTCTCAGTCTTCCCTCCCTCCTACTTTGTTGGGATAGGATGGCTAAACTGGACTGCACTTGGGTATTTTCCTTTCTCCAAGAAAGTATTTAGATACTGATAAAATCCTAGCATATTAGGCTCTGGTTAAATAATTTATCGGGAAGGTAGACTTTTAAAGAATAGAATGCTCTGGGAGGTGCCTGTTGCTCAGTGAGTAGGGTGCCGGCACCATATACTGAGAGTGGCTGGTTCAAACCGGGCCCCAGCCAAACTGTAACAACAATAACAAAAATAGCCAGGCGTTGTGGTGGATGCCTGTAGTCCCAGCTACTCGGGAGGCTGTGACAAGAGAATCATCTAAAACCAAGAGCAGGAGGTTGCTGTGAGCTGTGAATGCCATGACACTCTACCAAGGGTGACAAAATAAGACTCTGTCTCTAAAAAAAGAAAAAAAAAAAGAATAGAATGCTCTTCCATATTTCAAAATGGTTCTTTTTCCCTTCCTCATGCTGGAAGTTTGAGATTTTTCTCCAATTAACTGTGAGAACCTCGTCAAGTTCCTGGAGGCAAAACTTTAAAATGTGTGAGGCCCCCCGTGACTGGGTCCCTCTGGAGTTTTTAACTCTCCGAGTTGTCCACACTCAATCTTCAGCAGTTCTTCAATTACACTTCAGGTTTTCCTGCCTCAGCACTGATTTCCTGCAGAAGTTTCTGCTCTGATAAATTGTGATTCTCTGTATTTCTAATTATTGCGGAAAGTGGTTTGCCCAATGTTCTCATTTCTCTTTTAGATCAAATAATAGTTGTTGGTTTTTGAGGGCTTTTTTTTTTTCTTCAGTTTTTTCTTATTAGGATAGATATGACTTCTAAGCTTCTTACATGCTGAACTGAAAACCAGAAGTCTCATTCACAGCATTTTTACCAGGCTCAGCTTCAGAGTTTTTAAACAAACTTCTAAACTAGCTTCCTAAATTAATATTACACTAATAGGCATATAACACTGATGCTGGGCCCTCAGTCCCACATCCAACAGTTTTCTCCTTCCCCCAGATGATCTATATCTTCTCTTCCTGAGGATTGTAAATGCACATAACTTTTTATATCTGCCATCATTTGCTCTTTTTTGTTCAAATTGTTTCTGTCATAGAAGGAAGGAGTCATCCTATCATATGCTGGTCATTTGGTCATTTCTCACCAAGTTACATTTTTTCATTCTTTTATTTTCATCATGAATATAGTTATTCTTTATTGTTATTAATGTATATTTGACTTTTTAATAATGTTAAGCCATCTTGTGATGCTTGAAACACTTTATATTTTCATTTATGATGATGGAGGATTAGAATTGTCCAATTTAATAAATACAATTAGATTTAAATGGGAATTTCAGAGAAACAATATTTTGTATGTCGCATACAATATCTGGAATATATTTACACTAAAAATTTCTTGTTTTCTATATAGATTGAAACTTAACTATGCATCCTATATTCAATCTGGAAATTTCGAGCGGGATTCAATTTAATTCATCAAGATCTATTGAAATCCCATTATAAGCACTAGAGCAGTGGTTCTCAAAGTGATCCTGAGACCAGCAGCATAGGCATTACCTGGAAACTTGTTAGCAATGCAAATTATGAGGCTTCATTTCCTACAAACCAAATGAATCAGAAACTCTGGGCTTTAGAGACCACAAATCTCAGTTTTAAAAGCCCACTGGTGATTCTGATACACACTAACGTTTGAAAATGACTGGTAGAAGCGGCTCTGTTAGTGTCCCACCTAGATCTCACCAGTGCATCCATCCTGCAGCGGCTAAAGAGTTGGCTGCTCAAGTCTCACATCTGTCTCCATTTCTCTGGAGAATTGCCCTCAGCTGTCAGAGCCACTTCTCCCAGCAAGTTCTGTCCCAGCATGGGGGTGACCCACAATTTATTAAAACAACTTAGACAGGTATAAATGGCTAATATCTTACCAAAAGGGGGAACAACTCTGCCATGTGGTTTGTGCTCCAGGCCCCTAACTCCGTGGATCAGATGGAGGCTACACTTTATCTAAGACTTTACCTTTTCCTGGTTCTTTTCTTTCCCCTATCCTGCAGTTCTCAGTCAGTCACAGGTGTTTCCTAAAGAGCATTTTGTTTTCTGTTGTTTGAACAACTGTTGTTTGGGGTTTTTTTTTCTTTATTTCAATAGATTAAGGGGTACAGGTGGTTTTTGATTACATGGGTGAATTATATAGTGGTGTTTTCTAGGCTTGTAGTGTACCCATCACCTAAATAGTGTACACTGCTACCCAATAGGTAGGTTTTCTTTCTCCCCCCCTTATGAATCTCCATTGTCTGTTGTACCACTCTGTATGCAACTGTGTACCCATAGCTTAGCTCCCGCTTATAAGTAAGACCATGCGATATTTTTTTTCTGTCCCCGAGATACTTCATTTAGCATAATGGCCTTGAGTTCTAGCCAACTAGCTACAAAAGACACTAAGTCATTCTTTGTTATGGCTGAGTAGTACTCCACGGTGTGTGTGTGTGTATGTGTGTATATATATATATATGTATGTCAGTATAGATATGGACACACACACACCACATTTTCTGTATGCACTGATCAGGTGATGGGCACTTAGATTTATTCCATATCTTTGCTATTATTGTGATGCAATAAACATAAAATTGCAAGCATTTTTTGATATAATTACTTCTTTTCCTTTGGGTTAGATATGTAGTAGTGAGATTGCCAGACTGAAAAGGTAGATCTACTTTTAGTACTTTGATCAATCTCCATACTGTTTTACACAGAGGTTGTACTAATTTACATTCCCATCAATAGCGTTTGAGCGTTCTCCTTTCATCACATCCATGCTAATATCTATTGTCTTTTGATTTTTTAATAATACTAAACAACCACAACAAAAATTCCAGGCGTTGTGGCAGGTGACTGCAGTCCCAGCTACTAGGGAGGCTGAGTCAAGAGAAACGCTTGAGCCCAAGAGTTGGAGGTTGCTGTGACCTATGATGCCACAGCACTCTGCCGAGGGTGACAAAGTGAGACTGTCTAAATAAATAAATAAATAAATAAATAAATAAATAAATAAATAAATAAATAATGGCCCCTCTGATAGGAGTAAGGTTGTGTCTCATTGTGCTTTTAATTGCATATCCCTAATGATTGGTGATGCTGAGCACTTTTTCATATGTTTCTTGGCCGTTTATATCTCTTCTTTAAAAAAAAAAAAAACTTTTAATGTAATTTATCAACTTTTTAAAGGGGTTATGGGGGGGCTTTGTTGGTTTTGGTGGGGGAGTTTGTTTGTTTATTTGTTTGTTTCGCTGATTTGTTTGAGTTCCTTGCAGATTCTGGATATTAGTCCTTTGTTGGATGCATAATTTGTGAATATATTCTCTTACTCTGCAGGTTGTTTATTTACTCCGTTGATTATTTCTTTTGCTGTGCAGAAGGTTTTGGTTTAATTATGGTGTTGCTGCATTTGCTTTTGGGGTTTTAGTCATAAATACTTTGCCTAAGCCAATGTCCAGAAGAGTTTTTTCTAGGTTAGGTTTTCTTCTAGAATTCTTATGGTTTCAGGTTTTATATTTAATTCTTTAATTCATCTTGAATTAATTTTTGTATTTGCTGAGAAACGGGGATCAAGTTTCATTCTCTTGCATATGGCTTTCCAATATTCCAAATACCATTTATTTAATAGGATATCCTTTCCCCGGTATATTTTTCTCTGTTTTGTTGAAGATCAGTTGGTTGTAGATATTTGACTTTATTTCTGGTTTCTCTATATCAGTGGTTCTCAACCTTCCTAATGCTGCAAGTTTTTAATACAGTTCCTGTGGGTCACGACCCACAGGTTGAGAACTGCTGCTGTATATTGTTCTATTGGTCTATGTGCCTACTCTTATACCAGTACCACGCTGTGTTGGTTACTATACCTTTGTAGTATAATTCAAAGTTGGGTAATGTGATGCCTCCAGATGTGATGTGTTTGCTTAGTATCACTTTGGCTATTTTTTTTTTATTGTATTTATCTTTTTTTGATCCATATGAATTTTAGGTTTTTTCTCTAGTTCTGTGAAAAATGTCATTGGTGTTTCAATATGAATTTCATAAAATATATAGATTGCTATGGACCATATGGTCATTTTCATAATATTGATTCTTCCGTGAGTATGGGAGATTTTTTTTCTATTTATTTGTATCATCTACAATTTCTTTCACCAGTGTTTTATAGATCTCCTGGTAGAGATCTTTCATCTCCCCAATTAAGTGTATGCCAAGGTAATTTTTACCAGCTATTGCAAATGGGATTGAGTTCTTGATTTGATTATCAGCTTTGTTGTTATTAGTGTATATTAATGCTACTGATTTGTATATATTGATTTTCCTAAAGAGTATTTTCTTCAGTAAATCTTATGCAACCAAATCCCTGTCCGAGGCTCTGTTTCTACTGAATCTGACACAAGATGAATGAGGTTAATAACATTAATAAAATAAAGCTAAGCCTGAAAACAACAAATTCAGGAAGTAGACTAAACAAAAATGCTAAAATGAAGGGCATGCAACCACAGATATTGAAACAACTTTTTCTTGTCTTCACAGAATATCAGTGGTTACATGGCTCTCCTTTTCAGTATCTAAATCCTAGCTTATGAGCAGGATAAATCTAAGACATTTTTAAACTCTGGCAATAGTAAAAATAACAGTAGATACCATTTCTCATTTTCTATATGCCTTTGTGTTAATCAGATAACAACACAACTCAGTTACAGTCTGAATATAGAGCATCTTGAGAGCTGATATTATGTCCCAGCATTTTCCATGGAACCTGGCTCAAAGTAGATGCTCAATAAATATTTGTTAATGAAAGAAAGATATGTGTTCATGGTGACACCAAGATTTCTGAGTAGGAAATACAGATGAATAGCAGAGAAATAGAAAGGTGGGGGGAAAGATGAGTTTATTTATATAAACAGGGGTTTGAGAAAATCCAAATTTGAGAAACCCAAATGAAGATGTCTATAGATAGCTAAAAACATAAGAGTGGCAAAAAAAAAAAAAAAAGTAAAAGGGCTAAACGCATATGAGGTCTGACAATTAATTTTGCAAATTCATCCTAGAAGAAGTACTATATTACTGACTAGCACAGCAATCACCTTTGAAGTATTCCACTTGCTATGCACTGACTGCAGTGCCTAGTTCACTTTCAAAGCAATTTTGGAACTTATTCTTTGGAATTACCCTTGATGTACTGAATGTCATCAAAATGTCTTCCTTCCAATATTTCCTTTATCTACAGGTAAAGCAAAAAGTCATTGGGGGCCAGACCA
>CAUYPK010029636.1:0-35842 GCA_963574355.1 Loris lydekkerianus
ATTTTGACTATCTCCACGGAAGCAGAGAGAAATGGAAATTTGAAGCAAGTTCCCCCAATAAAGAAGGCCAAACACTTAAGCCAGGATGCCATTATGCACCCTGAGCCTGGATTTTGTCTCTCCTCCACCGGGGGGCCCAGCGGCTTTAATTCCTCCCCCCCCCCCCCCCCCCAGCAAGATCAGATTTCCTTCCCTCCTGACTGCCTCTCTGAGCATCATGGCCAACATCTCCAGTGTGCTATTAATATCAATGAAGAGACGACTCGATTTCCACAGAAGAAAACCCTTCCTATTCCGGCACAGAGCTTCGGGGAGGACCCTGGTCCGGGTGTAGACAATACACAGCAGAGTTTCTCTGCTGTCTTACAGTTTGCTCTTGCACACTGTTTGAAGGCAAACAATGGCAGCATTATCTGCAGGATAGTTACAAAACAGGATTTGTTAGGACAAAGAATAATAAAGCTGCTCTTTCTCTTTTCTTTTTAATTCCCTCCAGTCCCGAAGAGCCTCTCTCTCTATCAGTCCAAAATTGAGCCACGTTTCCTAAGAGACACCTGTACTTGTCTATTTTAACAGGCCAGAAACTGACAAACGGCCCAGGAACCCCGAAGGGCTTCAGGAGGCTCCCAGAAGGGCAGCAAAGGACCCTTTCAACGTTAGTAAAATGAAACAAAAGTATCAGCCTTGGCTTTATACACACTTACCCGGTCATGGTGAGAAGGCAAAGCTTTGGGGCCAGAGAAACAATTTTCACACAACGGAAGAAAGTTGAGAGTTTGTAAGGGAGAAACTACAGGCGCTAGGGAAGCCTGCGGGCTCTCAGGGCTCCCAGGCTGGCGGCAGCGTGAGGCAGGACTGAAGGTATGTGGGCTAAACACAACAAAAGCCACTGCCTTACTCTAGATTAAATATGCAGGAAGAGGCCCCTTTGCATAAACACAAACACTCAGCAAATGAATAACTGGCTCAATCAGACGCCTGCTGTGTCTTCTACCTGTCCTCTCTCTTAACAGGAGACACCTCCTGTTCCAGGGGACAGGACTAAACAGGGGACAGGTAAACGTTATGTTGCTATAATAACAATTAAAATGAATTGCATTCGTTAGTAATTAAGAACTCACTCCTGGAGGAAGAGGGGTAATGGGGTGATGTTGGTATCTCCAGCTACTACAAAAAGAACTTGGTGTATATTTATCTCTACAGTTTTGCTGTGTGCCGCAATTAAATCTCTAGTATCAATGAGAGTTTAAAACAATCTTATCACATTTAGTCACAATTTAATAGATCAGAGATTTATTTGTTTCTCTACTTTGTCACATTATAAACCAATCCTTGTGAGTCTGTACCTACAGAAAGATCTATTTTGTATACACACATAGTGAAAGGTACACACTAAAAACACATATGTGGATGTATGTGTGCACACATACTCACATGTAAAACACTCATGATAGCTAATTAAAGAGAACAAACCCCCAATGTGCTATTCAACTACCCTCTTTAGTTCACTAATCAATTAAAATAATTTGAGTTTTCCAAAAACATATCCCAAATGCCTGCCTTCGAATGTCATCAATCCATGACCACTCATTTAAAAACATTACCCCTATATTAGAAAGGATGCTTTTAACTGAGTGGCCCCAACCATTTATAGTTCCAATTAAGTAACATAATTACAGTCAACAATTTTCTCCATTTGGGCAGAAAATATGTCATACCTCCACATAATTTGTCTTTAAACCTAAGAATTTAAGCAAGAGAAAAAACATGCCGACGTTAGGAATTCACGACTGCCTTTCCCAGCTTATGGAGTCAACTCACACTGACCTCTCAGTCTGTGTTCCAGCTACATGTTGGTCTTAGTAACTTAATTATTTTTTAATAACTTTTGCAGTATTAAATGATTTCGATTGAAACATAAATAAGATTATGTTCATCTTCTAATTACTAATGCCACACAGTACTTTGGGGGCAAACCCAGCATTGCTGTTCTGTACATATAGGATGTGTCTATATTATTATTGCATTTGGACATAAGGGGGCAGGTCACAGATCCTTCATAGCCTTTTAGAATGTGTCACGATTATGATTATCCTAACCAAGGGAAACAAGGCGCTTTCTATTATATTTCAAAAGCAAGTTTTATTTTATTAATTCAACACTGTTTTCTGGTCAAATCTTCCTGCTGCAAAAGTAAAAAGATCATTACTGAAAAGTTTAAAAAATTTTTTTTACAAAAAACTCATTTTAAACACATACGATGGCATAACATGGAGAAAAGAGAAACAAAACAGACTCCCAAAGCGCCCCCCCCCCCCGAAAAAAAACAGGTTCTCTAAAAGGGGTGCCCACAGAAACTATTACGCCTTGAAATGACCTTCCAAATGAGGTGTTAGATAACTTGCCTCCAAAGCTGACAGGGATCTAGCCTTGATGCAAATAAACCATAGAACACAATTTAATCAGTATATCACTGTGAAAAAGCCTTTGTCCATCCCAATGGAGCTTCTAATGACTGTTTTGGCAGTTCTGGCGGGTAGTTACACTTCCCAGCTCATCTATATCTCATACTGGTTGAGCAAGCTAATGGAAGTGCTGTTAGTGGAATCCAATATTAATGCCCTGTATCGCGCAAACCTGGATGCAACTGAATATATTATACAATTATAGGTAGTATCTAATTCCATAGGTATTAGATACTGTACTCTAAATTAATACTCTAATGAGGACAGTGAAATAAAGACGACAATCCAGGTAAGGGATCCATGCATTGTGCCCAGCTAAGCTCCTTGCTGAGAGTGCTGGATTCAGGAGCAATGGCACAAACATAGGGACTGTGACAAAAATCTGTACGCAATCTTTAGATGCCGAGTGACACATACTGATGCACAGAGTCAAAGATGTCATCCTCACACGAGCGCCACTTGCTGTAAGCTTGAGAGAAAATGAAGGGGGAAGAATGGGGTGGGGGGGGGCATAGTGGCAGTGAGACCTCCAGAAAATAAACAGGGTGTACAGTTTCAAAGGCTGCAGACACAGACATTTCATTGTTCAAGCCAATTATCAGTGGAAAATAATAACAACAGATGGATTCAGAGTCACTGACTTTTCATATGCACTTCATCTCGGCGGAACAGATGATGAAACGCGAGAGCTATCTCAAAAAGGCAAAACATCTTTCAGTAAAAGAACTCTACAGTCCAGATGGGGACCTTCTAAGGCTGCTGATTATCTTCTTATAATGTTGTAAGATAGACTTACTAAAACATTTCAAGAACTGATCAGATATGATGCGTACAATGGCTTCATTATTGGAAAGAGTCGCTTCAGACTTGTGACTAAACCCGGCAGAGATTTCAATAAGGTTAGGACTGTAAGTTTCCTGTTTTCTCATCAGGGACTGCAGGTTCCAACTAAAACTGGAAATCTGTACACAACAGAATAAACCATCGCCCAAAGATACTACGTATTTGCTCGTCTCTCATTTGAACAAAGGAAAAAAGATGAACTGGACCTGTAAAGAGGACATTAAATTATTCTGAAGCATTCCATATTTATGGGGGGAAAAATAACTCCAAAGAATTCCTTAATAAAAAGCATTCAGTGATAAAATATCATCCCTTATATGTAGTTATAACATCTTAAATATCCCTTGCCACTGATAATTGAAAAACAGAATTTTCTTTTGGTAGAAAATAAATATAAATTTCAATGGTGGCATGATAACAGTAAATAATAAATGCCAATCACAAAACCCAGGCAAACCTCACCAACCTACTCTAACCCAGGAGAGGCTTGCTGACAAAACATGAGCAGTAAACTACAACCTGAGAATTTGCTATAAGTAATGGAGAAAGTTAAATCTCCAATCAGGCCCATTACCAGTGGAACATCAATATATCTGCTTCTTTCATCTGCTAGGTCTGCTTATCCATCCATCTCCATCCATCCATCCACCGTCAATTCTACATTTGTAATTTTGCAAAAATCTTTCCCTGAATTGACATAAATTGCGGTTGGAATCACTGTGCTAAGGAAAAAGAAAAGCTGATCCTCCCACTGTTTACTAACATACTTAACATTTAAAAAATATTTTTATGAACACACTGTTGACTTCACAAGTTTATAACGTAAGGAAAAAACCAAGCAAGGCTTTTCTTTCAAAGTACTCTGACAAAAGTAAATTCGTAGCAGAACACACAGGCAGGAGGAAAATATCGCCAAGGGCAAAATTCTGCAACTGCTTTAAGAAGCAAACAAGAACACAAAAGATGTGTAATACAACCATCTGGCCCTCCTCATACAGTATCAGTGCCCCAACTTCAGCCCACACCAATGCCACGAAACCAAATGGCTTCACTTATGTTTCCTGCACAGCAAACTTACACAAAGCAGGCAGAATACAAAAGTTGATTTTTACACATAAACTAGTATCTTTCAGATTTTCCCTACTTCAATGATCTGGCTGTCTGGGTTACCTATTCTCAGTGGGAATAGGTAAAAACCTATTTGAAAAACTGCTAAGGACCCTGCTGTGATCAGGGTGTTCTTACGTGGACATATATGTGCAGTCTCAAGAGAAGCCCCCTTCAAAAACCTTAATCTCTGCCACCTCGTGCTTACTCTTATAACCAGACTTTAGATATGGACATATGAAAAAGAAATCCTAAATGTGTTTCAATTAAAACCTTCACTTTATTTGGTGCTAAATTGTGGGTTGTTTCCCTCACTTATTATTTGAAATAACTTTTAGTTGCCACTCTTACAAGTCACTGGAACGATAGGAATAACTTTCCTTATTCAGCTCAGTCTACAGACATTTGCTGAGCAACTTCTGTGTTATCAGGAACTTAACAACAGACAATCAAAATCCATTATTTTCCTGTGTGCTAGTAGAACCTGCCTGGTACATTAAACCCAAACTCCACAGTTTCTAAATATCTTCTACATGTGGGTAGGATGGAGCATTTTATTTACTTCTATACTTATTTTTTCAGAGATGATAAATATTTCAAAGTTACAGCATGTGCGTAGAGATCGAACTGTTTTCAAAAGATGGGAATGAATACTTTTAATGGAAACCTCTGTTTGGGTAAAAATCAGTAAGTCATTATAAAGTCTTCTCATCAAGGGACAATAAAAAAATAATCATAACTGAGGAAAAAGAGAACTCACAAATTCTACTCCGTGCTTTCCTGCAGGGGGATGCTGGAGGCAGGCATTCTTTATCTGGCAAGAGTTCTCAGCTAACCAGAAAAACAGCTAGGATCAAGACCTGTAAGGCTGGGGCTACATCTGGCTTGCTGCTGTTCTTTCACTGACATTGGTTTTCCACCACCATTCCTGAATCCCTCTCCACATTAAGGGATAAAAAAAACTTTTCCTGTTTTTTCAAGGGGCTAATTTCTGGACATTTCTGCCCAGGGCGTCCCTTGGTTTGGACAGTAGCGGTCAGCTGTAGGACACACACAGTGAATTCAGCCACCGGGAGAGGGCTTCTGCTAATTGTTTAAGGCTGCGCCAGTGTCTGGCCACCAGTTGGCAGACACAACTCATGGCTGCCTACCAGGCCTAGGTTAGCACAGCTGGAACCAGATGACAAGCTTGCAAAGATATTCTCCCCAGGGCCACATCTGGCTCTCAGCAGCTCCAGTCTGCAGCTAAACTGATTCCGTTAGGTTTTTCTGGGCATGTTTAGGCAACAGCCCAGCTATGTTTAAGACAAGTCCTACTTGCTTTGCCTGTGTGCATTTTCAGTTTGCGACAAAATATTAGAATATAAACTCCATGAAGACAGGGACATCACCTGAGGGCTATATACCAGTACAAAAAGGCAGCTAAAACACGGTAGATAGTCAATAAATAAAGAATAAATGAATGAATAACACCAACTAGTGTGTGAACCTAACAAAAAAAATCTTGGACTTTATCCCAGCACCTCTGTTCCCACATGTATGTACAATGGCTAACACTCTCATGTATGCAGAGAAGCCTACCAGTGGATCTGTAGCTAGATTTTATTATGGGCATGCTGACACTGAAGAATGAACCCATGTCAGCGTAGCTGGAGAGACCTCCAACAATCCTTCCTCCCAAATGACCCAGTCTCCTAGTATTACCCACATCCCTACTTTATGAGTCCTTAACCTGACCAGCTTGGCAGTTATGTGCCCACAATGCCTGCCAGTGACCGCAAAGCAGAAACTTACCTTTTGGCCACCAGAGAAACGCCAAACGATGAGGCAACTTTTCCTGGCCATCTCTTCATCCCATTTCCTTTCCCAGGCCTTTCTTCCTGACCTCCCTGACACGCGCAGAGCCCAGCTCCCTTCTAAACTCAACTCTGACCCAAGGCTCAGATTTCCCAAAGCTTGCCACCTCTCTAGAGTGCACTAGAAACACATTTAGAAACACTAGCATGATTTAGAACCAGGCTGGGACCCACCCTCTTAGCTCTTTAGTTAGAAAGATGCCAGTCCTCAGGGGTGCTGTGTTAATGACGAGGTGAGAGAGCTTGGACTCCTTATAACTAGGAAGTTCCCCTGAGTTGCCCAAGCACTTGATGAAGGTGGAAGGATGGCTGATGGAAACCTGTCGTGGCTGTCCACATTTGACCTTCCCCGACCCCAATACAGAAAGTTAACACTCTTCTAAAACAAGAATGGCTGAACCAGGCAGACTTTGACAAGCTCCACACATGGTCTTCAATGAAACAAAGCTACTTGGAAGTGTGAAAGATGAAGCTGTTGCTGAACTCACGCCCTTTTTTGTCATGTACAGAAGCAGGGGTTCGGGTAGGACTAATTCTTTCAAGCTCAGTGTAAGTTTCTGAAAAGAGTACTGTATTTACGAGGAAGAATTTAGGATCCCAGCTCCTCCTGAAAAGAGCTGCTTACCTCGTAAAAGGTAGGCTAGGAAGAGCCACTCCTAAAATGCCTCTCCTCCCTTGCTTCTCATATTTGAAATTCCTTTAAAAATGGGACAATATCTTATCATAGTTCCACAATCACAATGAAAGTTTGAAATAATTCTGAAGGCCAGGAGCAGTAAGTAGCTCACACCTATAATCCCAGAACTCTGAGAGGCTGAGGTGAGTGGATTGCCTGAGCTCACGAGTTCAAGACCAGCCTAAGCAAGAGTGAGATCCAAACTCTAAAAATAGCTGGATGTGGTGGCGGGCGCCTGCAGTGCCAACTACTGGGGAGGCTGAGGCAAGAGGATCGCTTAAGCCAGAGAGCTTGAGGTTACTATGAGCTACGACACCATGACACTCTAAGGGTAACAAAGTGAGACTCTGTCTCAAAAAAAAAAAAAAAATAAAATAAAATAATAAAATAATCCTGAGAAAAGCAGTACAATCAGCTGCAAATGACCAATACCTATTTATTACCTGAAAACACAAAAAACAGTAACATTTTTGAAAGTTGCAGAAGAATTAAAAAAAAAAAAAAAAAAAGGTAAAACTAAGAATGTACAGGACAAATAAATCAATTTCTTTACGTGTCTTTAGGGTGTTTAATTTAAAACTAAGATTCAGAACTGACAAGCATAGATTCAAGTGCCCAAGTTCAAACTCAGCTCTGCCGTTTATTGGCTTTGGAAGTCAAGCCCTTGGTCCCTCAGTGTGCTCATCCATAAAATGGGCTTAATTATAGTGTATAATGTGCTTTTGAGGAATAAATGCATTTGACACAATAAAGTACTTAGAATAGTGCCTGGCACAAAGTCAATGGTGAAAGAAAAGATGGATGTTCTCAAGACCAAGGATAATATAAATCTAAATCTAAAACTTCCTAAGCTTCGTTTTTGCCACTCTACAAGTTGTTCATAATGTCTGGCTATCTGCCAGGCTACAGGCTAAAAAAAGAGAGACTATATATCAGATTTTAAACTTTTAAAGAAAACAGTGCTAAAATAAAATCAAAGTGCTTATTTTTTTCCCCTTATTATTAGGTAGAGAACTGTAGATTTAAGATCGGGACGTAACCTACCTTGGTGGAAGTCATTAGTTATGAAAGAGCCAAAATCTAAGGTGAGCATGAGCTGGTTATGCTGCCAGTGACCAAAAAGGACTTTCGGGAGAGCTTCAAAGAAAGCTGGAAGAGAATCCAGACTGGAACCCAAAGGTATTGAAACACATTTTCTTGTACTTTTCAAGTCTGTGCATATAGATTCTGTTACTGATTTAGGATCTTAAATAGTTTGTTTATTTTTAAATGCCTTTCAGCTCACCTTTAATAACATGTTTCTTTGACTTGGCTGAACTATGCCTCAGAAGAATTACAAGCGGGAATACGGCGGGTAAAAGGTTCAATGAACTAATCCACACCTGGTCCATGTAAAAAGAGGGGGGCTCATATTTTCCATATAGAAACAAGCCTCTTTATATGAACCACCCTTTTATTTAATTGCTAAGGCACTTTCCACACCATATAACCTTTCACATTCTTCTTCTCTAGGGTGGGGAAAAGGCATAGAACCACTTCCTAGTAATACCATGGAGTGTTATCAAAGACAGAAATAATAATAATAACAACAATAATAATAATAGCATAAACTCCATTCATAATAGGTTCATTTAATCAAATTCCTCAACCAACTTTTGCAAATGACAACATACAAAGCTGTCCCATATGAACAGAGTTGGGATCAACTTAGGCGCTCCCGTGTCTTCCATGAGCAGAATTCAAATTTCTTCTGCGATCCAGAACTTTTAAGTGGAAGGAATAAGGCATAGATGAGGGAAATCTCGGATAAGAAAGAACAGAAAACATTTTGGAGCTGAAAGGTAGCTCTGAGGGATCCAGTCAAGCCACTCCCTCCTAGGGAGGGGATTTGCTGTGTGCCCTGGGCCACGCAGGTGGTGGGGATGCCACCTTCTGATTCCCAACTAACACAGAAAAGCAATGGCTAGAGAACATGGCCATTGGAATCACCAACGATGTAAAGAGGAGACTTTGGAGTAAGATCCTTCAAACAAGGCAAAGGCCAGAGAATGGAAGGAGTCACAGCGCCCCACAGACCATGCCAGCTGTTGCTGGAGTTGAAACAAGCCTAACTCTCGTCTAGAAAAGTCATTCACTTCTGTGCTGCTGGCATCACAAGATGCCTCTCAGTTTTGCTCCTAGGAAAATTCCTTCTAATTAACTCTGGTTTGAAGTGAAAAGGAGGTATTTCCACACCTTCATTAAGAAGCAGCAAAAAGAAATGGGAAGACTTCTCATCAGAGGGCCCAGGAGTGTGGTCCAGCTCCTAGAGCCACAAGTACCTCAGCTTGAATCTGGTAAGCCCCTTCCCCTCTCTAGACCCCAGGCTCCTCACTAGTAAGGGAAGGAGTGGTGAGGGATGATGTTCAACTGATACACAGTGGTCACCTGAACAAGGCGTTAAAATGCCGAAATACTTGTGTAATGGTTGGGAAACAGCCTTTGTCCTAAGCCTCTGAGGACACTTTAGACCACAACCCTGAACTTCCCAGGACCCTGCCCAGTACAGTGAGGGATGCCCAAAGCCTACTGCTTGGGGCCATCCAGAGGGCCACTGCCTGCGCTGGACCTGGCAATTATTCTGACAATCAGCCAAGATGCTCTGATACATCCTTTTCCAGGGCTATAATCCCAGGAACACTAGGATCAGCTATGCCCTAGAGGAAGCCACCACCGGGGCCCCACATGGGGTCTGGCAAGTAATAACAGGGCTGGGACAGTAGAATAGCAGACTCACAAGAGACCCTCCTCCCCCTTACCCAGAAATGGGCCTGCAGTAATGAGGCAAATCAATGGAATCTTCTCAGGGCAGATTAGTAGGACTAAATTTGTTTCCAAAAGCTGGAAGGAAATATATCTTTGTTAAACAACACTCAAAATAAAATCCTGAGCTCTAAGGGAAATTACCAACACATGTAATCAAATTATATTAACCATGGAAATTCTAATACCTCATACTTTCTACTTCACTTTTACAACCCTCTAGGAAAAGGACTATTTCTCTATCCAATGGTCCAAATTTGCACAGCAGAGCTGAAGCATCATACATGCTAAAACACACAGGAAAAAACCAAATTCCCATTATTGCTTCCTCCAACCTCTGTACCTTCTATGCCACCATTACTCAAAAGTCACTCGAACACTTTGCTGGCTGACGTGACGCCACGCTGTCACTTGATCAGGTGTGGAATACCACATGGTATGAATAAATACTTATCCACAACCACATATTAAATGGGAATTCGCAAAGGCGGGCTCTGGAGACAAAGACGTTTCTATATAGAAATGTTAACTAAGAATTTAAGTAAATGGCCCCATTGGAAAAAAAAAAAAAAGTTCTGAAGTAGCAATATAAGTTATATTTAATAGCAACAAAAAACATTTCCCTTTTGGAAAAGCAATTTGGGCTTCCAAAAGTTACTGCCTTTCACGTGACTTAATACAGTATGCCTGAATTCTTTCATTTCCTAAAACACAGAAGGTAGGCCACCAAATTCTACTTTGGGAGAGTTAATTTTTTTAATTAATATAATACTCAAATAAGAAACTATTATTGGAACCTCTCCCCACACACTCACAATTGTTATTTTCTTAAATGCCTATCATACATCCTAAAGAACATATGTTTCCAAGGAAGAAAGAAAAAAAAAAAAAAAAAAAAAAAACCTGGGCTCTAGAACTAATACACAATGAAAAATAAATTTAAAGCAGCCTTCTGGTCTGACATAAGAATATAAAAATGATATGAGCAAGAACAGCTTAGTTTACATACTTTTCAGTCACAGCTGCTGCTCTGAAACCACAATACCTTTAAAATGACATTTTAAGGAAACAGATATGGCATGGCTTTACCCATAGTTAGACATAGCAAACACTGAATTAAAGGATCTTTTCTTTTTATGCACAAACTTTATATAACACTGTACACTGCCACAATTAAGAAGAGTGATTAATTTTAAAATAATGTAATGATAAAGAGAGTCAATTATAAATAACTCTCCCCATCAAGTTCCTCCCCTCTACCTTTTTCCTTTATGATCACTGAACTCAGACATCTGAAATAGGTTTTGAGGACAGAAGGCACAAGTCCTCTCTTCTTGGTTAATATTTAATTGAGTACTAAAGATTTCTTGAAGAGGACCGCTGTACCTCTAGTGCCAGGCACACAAGCAGCTCCTATCTCTGCAAGAGATGAGGGTACTTCCCTGAATAAACGAAAAATAACATACAATTAAATCAGACCATTCAATTAATAAATTACTTTGGTGGACCTTATGGGCCAAGTCCTATTTAATTACATAATTTAAAAAGTATTTGCACATTGCAATCGCTGGAATTGGCTTTGAGGTTTCATAATACACACTTAACACTTGAGTTGGAGAACAAATTTATTTAATAAATGCAGGCCTAAGTGCTAGAAGGCCGTACCACTCAAACTGCAAAATCACTTAGCACATCCTCAGAAAAAGCAAATAAACTTTTCTACTATTTAGACGTAGTGCCCTGCTGCTGAATGTCAGGAGAGGCTGGTTGATTTTTTGTGTTTTCTCTGTCATGTGTTGCTTGTAAATCTGACCATTCTGAGAGGTGATTAAAACAGAGCTAATGGACAGAATGGTTCCAGTTAAAGATAACTTAGAGATAAACTAAGGTGGAAGATGGCAAGGTCCTGGTAGTAAAAAACCTCTTCAGAGAAAAACAAAGAGAAGCCATATTAGCTCCCCATATTTCACATCATAGAATACAAAAATAGACCATAAATTAGTATGGCTACAGAGCCTTAGGAAACACACACGAATTTAGGGGTGAGGATATTTACAAAAAGGATAAAATTACATGGTACCCAAAAGGGGGCAGAAACATTTGAAAGAGACTATATTCCCATGTACTAGGTATATGATACTACCATTAAGTGACTGTTCTAGGGAACCACTTGGCTACTTTGGCATTACAACTATTTTTTTTTCTGAGACAGAGTCTCACTATGTCACCCTCTGTAGAGTACTGCCACATTACAGCTCACAGCAACCTCAAACTCTTGGGCTCAAGCAATTCTCTGGCTTTAGCCTCCCAAGTAGCTGAGACTACAGGCGCCTGCCACCACACCTGGCTAACCGCAACTTTTTTTTGCTATCACATTTGGTAAAAATCTTTATCAAACATACACTTTCAAATGACCATTGTATGCTTTTATATCCACAATGGCCTTGGAGCTTTTTGAGCTGTGTGGGGTTGACTTTTTACCAAAAACTCCCAGTCCACCATGACAAGGTTTATTTTTGTGGTTTGTGGGCCTTCTAAAAGATTTTGGTCACGTATGATCCAGTCCGTTGTACTCTGATTTGTCTACTTTTTCTCTCTCTCTTGAGACAGAATCTTGTTGTTTCCCAAATTGAAGTAGTGTGGCAATTGACTCCGCTGTTCAAGAGATCTTCCCATCTCAGCCAACCAAGCGGCCAGGACTCTGGGCATGCACTGTCATATGCTCAGCTAAATTTGGGGATTTTTTTTTTTTTTTTTTTTTGTGGTGGGGAGGGGCTGGGTTTGAACCCACCACCTTCAGTATATGGGGCCGGGGCCCTACTCCTTTGAGTCACAGGCGCCACCCAAGGGATTTTTTCTTCTTTTTTTTTTTATTTTTGTAGAGATGAGGTCTCACTGTGTTGCTCAGGGTGGTCTCAAACTCCTGGCCTCAAATGTTCCTCCAACCTTAACTTCACAAAATGCTAGGATTACAAGCATTATAAGCATTCTCCCCCCTCCCTCACATCTTGATATTTTTGATATAGGAGTGAATCTCAAAATTGATGCAGATTCTTAATGTCCCATGCTTCCCACAAGCACATTCCATCTCAGTTGAAAAGATTCTTAGCTTCCTAAGGCCTAGAGAATCAAGGTGAAATGTCCAAAGTACTCAAAAGGCCCTTCTTAATGTTAGCCACTGTCTTCTGGGTCACACCCTTTTCTTCTTAGTTTTGTTTTTTTTAGAGACAGAGTCTCAATCCTTTGCCCTGGGTAGAGTACCATAGCGTCACAGCTCACAGCAACCTCAAAACTCTTGGGCTCAGGTGATCCTCCTGCCTCAGTCTCCCAAGTAGCTGGGAATACAGGCGGCGCCTGTCATAATGCCAGCTAGTTTTTGGAGATGAAGTCTCACTCTTGCTCAGGCTGGTCTGGAACTCCTGAGCTCAGGGGAGCCACCGTGCCTGGCCTCCCAGAGTGCTTGGATTACAGGTGTGAGCCACCGTCCTGGCCTCCCAGAATGCTGGGATTACAGGTGTGAGCCACCGTGCCTGGCCTCCCAGAGTGCTGGGATTACAGGTGTGAGCCACCGTGCCCGGCCTCTGGTAACACTGGCTTTTGCAGCTCCCTGACTGCTATTCTGCCATCAGCAGACACCTGTATACACCCTGTACTTCCTCATGTCTCAGCTGCCCTGCAGATGTGGACCACCACAGAAGCCCCACCATTCCCAAATACCTTGGGCATAAATGCCACTTGCTCCATGAAGCCTTCCCTATCCTGCCTTTAGATTGATACTGCCATTATCTGTTCTACTTGCACACAGTACTTGTCCTAATATAGGAATGATTCTGTTTTATTATAATGGTTTATTTAATCAACAATTTCTCCTATTGAGGTGTATACTGAGTATATAAAAGGTACTTAGTAAACCCTGAGTGAAAAAAGTAAACTTGATGAATTCTAGTAAACAAAGTTAAGTGCAATAATGTTCCTTCTTTGGTTCCTTTCTGAAATCGACTCTCCCCACTCCAATGGTTCAGCAAGCAGATCGGGCCTGCACAGTGTTTGTTCACACCTCTGAAGATAGAAGAAATGGATCACAGCTGATAAATGAATGACTTGAGGTGTAATTTGAACAAAAAAGTCTTGTGTTCCCTTGAAGTAAAATCACCTTATTGTTCATAATACTGTGCAAAGGATAATAGAATCAGAGAGGAAGCTATAAGAATTTAATGAAGTTGATTTCTTATAAATAAGAATTGAGATTCACTGT
This sequence comes from Loris lydekkerianus, assembly GCA_963574355.1. NCBI lineage: Eukaryota > Metazoa > Chordata > Mammalia > Primates > Lorisidae > Loris > Loris lydekkerianus. The sequence goes on from CAUYPK010029636.1 coordinate 14,005, forward strand.
GTACCAAAAATGTAATTACCCTCCCCCTACTAACACTATCCTAATTTAGACTCTGCACACACACACACAAAAACAAAAACCACTTTCAGATTATAAGACAACTTTGCATTTAAGGTCTTAGATGAACTTTAATTCCATTCCCTCTCTTGGACTGTGGTCTGCTTAACTTCAGCTTTAATAGCAGCATCAAGCCTCCCACCTCCAGAAAAACAAACTTTACAGTCAGCCTTCAAAACAGTGTAAAAGAAAGAGCTGTCATGGGTCAAACCAATGACCTCTTATCCTCAACCGATTTGGTGATGGTGTTAGGACAAGAAACCTGGTGCCGGCCAGCAATAGCTTCAGACTCAAGAAACGCTGTCACGGAAGTGACCAAAGGGTAAAAACCGATTTCTGGAAACAGGAAATGACCAGACAATGCACAAGGCCATAGAACATTCTCTCTGGGGTTTATTTCTTCTGTTTGGTTCAGAACTAAAAACATCAGAAGACACTGTTGCTTACAATATAATTAAAGGGAACCGGCAGACATAATCCAATCTTGTTTTTCCGGATTATGACTTTGCTGAGTCACTTAGCTCCTCTGATCCTCTATTTCTTCATCTATGAACGGCAATAACATCTACAAGATGTCAAAAGTGATGACATGTTATACTCATAGGTAGAATTTTACTTGTGTATGTATACAGAGGTGTGTAAGCTAGAGAAGATAAGTAACGATTTCTGATATAATCCCTACACCATTTACTCAGCCATTCAGTGGAGTTTACTCAACACCACTCTGTGCCGTGTGGAATAACAATAGGAACAAATTCGACCCTTGCCCTCAAGGGGTCAAGGGTCTAACTGTATGTAGTCACTAGGATGCAGTCGCTAATCCTATGTGGCTATTTAATTTAAATTAATTAAAACTAAATAAAATAAAAAATTCAGTTCCTCGCTTGCACTGGTCACACATCCAGTATGCAAGAGCCACAGGTGGCTAGCAGCCATCGCATCGGATGGTGTAGGCACAGAACGTTTTCATTGTCGCAGAAAGTTCTATCAGACAGGTTTAGACAGCTCAGGTTTACAAGGGCAAGAGAGTTAAGTACAGCACCTAGGTGCACGAACATAGTGTGGAAACCGTTAAATATACAGCAGAAATACACTTTCCATCGGAGGTGACATCATTGAAGGGTGAGGGACTCTGTTTTTCTAAAGCAGAAAGGGGGAGCCAGATGGGACAAACCATATCTGCAGAGGTGGAGACCCGGGCAGGGCATTCTGAGCTCCCAATGGGGCAAACTGTTCCTGGTGACTGGTATGCAAAGTACACTGGGAAAGCAGTGGCCAGAGGGCAGGCTGGAGGAGTGGCTGGGATCCAATTACGAAGGACTTGCAAGCCAAACTAGAAGTCTGGGCTTAATTCAGAAAACAGAGATACTGAAGCTATGGAGTACCCACTGTATGTGTTTTGTAGAAAACTAACCGTGCTGACAAAGGGCAGCAGCGGACGTCAGCTGCAGAGATACACGTGAGGACTTCTCTGCAAAGCTTTTGAAAGTGCTGATGCCAGAGCCCTTACCCCCACTGAATTAAATCCATTTCTGGGCACGGGGCCCAGACCTCAGTAAGTTTTAAAATCCCAAAGTGACTAATGTGCAGTCAGGGATGAAAACCAACAGAGATGACAAAGGATGGAAACTGAAGTTAAGCTAGAATGAAGCCATACAGGGAAGAGGCTACTGCTACGGTCCTATCGTACTGGGAGATGGAGGGACCTCTCCTAACACAGAAATGGGGAACTGGAGAGGAAAGGCTGATTGAGCAGATATTTCTAATGACAGAATTAATATGACCTGAAAACCAAGAATATGAGCAACAAAGGGACAGAAAACAGAATACAGTGTGACAATTTCCACCCCATGTCGATAATGGCACAGAGCAAGCATGCTGGAAGTTGAGCAGGTCTGGGAGAAGCAGCCTATATAACTAGTGCAATATAGACATACTGCCTGATAAGTTCCTCATAGCATCTTGTGAAAAGGCCCAGGAAGGTGGAGGAAACAGCAGGCTGGATTCTGTCAGGGAAGTCAGAGCCTGAGAGGGGTATACACAGCAATTTTCAAGAGTCCTTGTGGAATCCTTACAAAGTTAAATATTTTCCATAAAACTTCAGCCTATGGGAACAATAGCAAAGAATTCACTTTTAAAATTCACTTTCATCTATTCCACACAGTATATTAAAGACTTCATCTGCCTGGTGTCACCAACAGAGCACAGGGATCCCACCCCAGCCCCACAGCGCATTGGCTGCACAGCCCTAAACAAAGCACTGGGCTCTCTGGGCTTTTGTTTCTTAACCATAAAATGAGAGGACTGAACTACAACTAGATGCTTCCACATGGCCCTTCTCGTTTGGAGATGCTAAGATACAATTTGAGCAGCAGAAATTATACCTATAATTTATCTCTCACTTATATACACATTAACTTATATCATCTGACATTGATTTACAATTACATTCACAAATTCATCCTAGAAAAAAAAAAAAAAAAAAACTATAGCCACCTTCGAAGTAACTCCTCCTGGGAAGCTGTGCACCAACACCAGTGCCTAGTCCACCCTTCAAAGCAATTTTGGAATTCTTTTTCTGAAACGGCCATCAAAGCTATCATTGTATTACTCTTGATGTCCTAAATGTCATCAAAATGTCTTTCTGTCATATGTCCTTTACCTTTAGGTAAAGAAAGAAGTCATTAAGGGCCATATCAGGAGAGCAGGAGGGTGTTCCAATACAGTTATTTATTTATTGGCTAAAAGCTCCTTCATAGGCAGTGCCGTGTGAGCTCATGCACTGTCATGATGCAAGAGCCAGGTGTTGTCAGCCACGATTTTCAGGTAAGATTTTCCTGTTTCTCTACTGATGTTTACTTACTTGGCTTGCTTCTCACAGTCAGACAATGATTCTGATGCACAATTCAAGGAATTTTTGCCATGTTTTATCTGTTCTGCGCACTATTGGCCACCTTGACCTCTTCAAATGTGACCCTTTTTCTCCACTCAAAAAAACATTTAATCCATTTGTACACTGCCATTTTCTTCATGGCTTTATCCCCATTAACTTGGACTAACAAGTCCCTAGTTTCATGTCCACTTTGCCTAGTTTTACAGGACCTTTAATATTTGTTCACTGCTCAAATTCAAGCTCTGACATTCCCACAACATCACACAAAAACTCACAATAGTGATAAACACCACTCAGCAAGACATCACCCCGTGTCAACACAAACACAACCATGAGACCCTGATAAGGAAAGCTATGAAGCCTTACCAAGTTGTGTGTGTACAGCACGTATGTAAGTGCACAATGGCAAGTTCCTCAACTTAATTGTCATGCTTTGTATGCTCCCTAAAAGCTATATATTCTGGAAATTACACTTATATGTTGCAGAAGTTATATACAAGAGTCCAAAATGAGATAATTACCTTTTGTCTGCAAGTTAGCCATCCAAGAGACATGCTCAACATATGGTTTAGTTCTGAATACCAATTTTGTTCTGTTTTCTTTTGTTAAAGCAAGGGGTTGCAAACTCCAATGTCCTCAGGGACAGAAGGTCACATTAATGACCAAACTAGCCCAGAGGAGGATGGCACCCCCAGGCCATGCCTCAGCTAAGGGCACAGCCCCACCAACCCGGCTCTAGGCCACAGCCGTCAACTGGGAACGGGAACCCACAGTTGCTCCACTTCTCCAGAAATTAGAGTTGTTTCAGGTATAATCTCTTGATATTTAAATGCTGGCACCTGATTCACATTATTTTAAAATGTCATGCAGACCAAACACACAGGTCTGAGGCTGCCAGCTTGTGCTGTGCTCTGAAGTGGGCCATCCCTCTGGGGTTCATAAACCTGAAAACCCTCAGCCACGAGTGAGGCGAGAAGGACGTCCTCTTACGGTCCAGGGGCAGTTCCCACCGTCCCCTTTGGTGTAAGCAAGTTGGAAGGGCAAAGCCAGCATAGCACTCGCGTCTACCTCAACTCCAAGTGCCCACAGAGAAACTTCCTATAAATGACATTATTTTGTAGGGAACAACTGTAAGGTGTGAATGAAGAAGAGAACACCTGGTAAATGAATTCTTTGTGTACCAAATACCAGTGTTTAACACTAAGTGTTAAAAATGTGATGATTTACATTCTGCTGACAGCAGCCATGCATATATGCCTGAGTGTACTCAAAACAGAAAATACCTTATTTAGCATCAATATCACTCTATTTCCTGCTTTCAAACAGGAAAAAAATATGCACAAACATCTCTATTATACCCTTTTTTTTTTTTTTTTTAATTTACATGATTAGTGGGAAGAGGCCAAGTGTACCCGGAGGATGCCATACCCTCCCCTTCAAAGCATAATGAAATGTAATCTGCTGCCAGATCACCTTAACATCACTGCAAAGAGAGGCACTGCTAACAAAAAGGACTCTGTATTCAGAAGACTTGTCCTATATATACACCTAAAGATGACTCAGTGGGTGAGAAATATAAGAGAAAAAAGCATAAAAAGAGGCGCTGATGAAAAACAACCACTTGTTTTAGTAATAATTCCCAGTGATGAAAAGCAAACCAGACTCTGGGTACCTTGAGTTTCACGGTCATTCTCTGATGGCAGAGCTGATGGTCTCCTTCCTTCCTAGCTCTCAACACAAAATTAGTAGTCTTCAAGTGGGGAAAATATATTTTTAAAGAAACAATAGAAAGAAGAAAGGGGGAGTTTGAAGCTAGCTCCTTTGGCCTAAGTAGAATACAATAAAAACTTCCTCATTAAATGATTGCACCTTGAGAAAAGCATTCTCGTCATGCTCACTGGTTGAGTGTCTCAGGGGAGCAAATTATTTTAAGCAAATCTCTAACCCCACCATAGTTTGGGGGAAGGAAGAAAACCAAGGATGTAGTAGTTGAGAGAGATCGGTTATGACAAACTGGTACAGAGGGCAGAGATGCACTCCAGATAAACTGGCTTATGGCAGAAGAGACGACGAACCAAACTGTGATAGGAGCAGTCAGAGTGAACGTCATTAGAAATCAAGGCTTCAAATGTGCCAGGCACAACCTCGTACTGTTCTTAACCTCACTGAACAGATGAGGAAACCAAGGCCACCGACGTAATTTATCCTAAGTAATACAGATAACACATGGTGAGACTTGGAGTTGAATCTCAGCATCCTTTCTGGAATCGAACCTGTCAACCACCATGGTAAATGCTGTTTCCCGAAGTTTGAGACCACCCAGAAATATCAAGCAAAAGCAGGAAAGCGGAAGGATGCCTTCAGCAAAGCCTGCGGAGGGAACTCTGTGAGGCTGAATTTGATGAATCGTGGCGGGGAACCAGTGAGAGAAGGTTAACAGCCTAGCTGTTACTCCAAAGAGGACAATGCTGGGGAGAGAGGCAGACCTCACTGTACTGAAACAAAGGGCTTCCTGGCCACAACAGAAAGGTCACTTGCCACAGAACTGAACTGTGCATAAGAGTGTACACAAATCATGAAATGTGACCACCAATCAATTTCTGAGACAAAGTTATAAACAGATCAAATGACTTGCAGGAAAGGGGAGTTCAGTTCCATCATATACAAGTGTGTATGTGTGCACATGTGTGTTTACTGATGACAAATTATATCTGAATCTCAAAGTACCTCTAATCTAACTCTCACTCTTTCACTAATTATAATGAGCTCTTTCAAAATCAGGTGCACATGCATTTCTATACTTTATTATTACCTAGATGTGGCAACATTTTTTCTGAATCAAAAACATCTTCCCAGGGCACTCCTCGAACCTCTCCATACATCAGAGTTGGCCACACAAGGAACTCAAACACTGCCATCTAAAACTCTAACAGCAAGTTTGTTCATGAGCATTTAGATGTGCCTGAAATTATTTTTCATTGGTACACTAAGTAGTGTTCACGGTACAGGATCAGCTGAAAAGATCGTGGGCGCCCTTGCGGAAAGGGTAAGAATCTGGCAAAGCCTACAGTCTCTCCCAGTTGAAGACCTGCACCTGAGGTCTAGATCTCTTCTGATACTATGAGAGAACCCTGTCACCTTTCAAACAGAAAGTTGGTTGATCCCACCATCAAAATATTATAGCTTGCTTCTCGCTACACCATGCATAGGAGATGAGATGCCTGGTGGAGTATGTGAGGGCAGTGAAGAGTGGCTTCAAGCTTTAAAGGAACAAGTTGTATGAATTTTCTGGGTTTCCTTCTCAATGCATCTCTGCATATTTGGCAGAATTCTGGCTGAGACTTGCCCTCAATGCAACCAGACACATGGTAATGAAGAAATGCAAAACTCTGCCTTCCATTAAACCATGCTAGGTATGATGTTGGCTAAAAGAATCTAATAGTTTTTTAAAGGGCCAAATTGGCTTAAGTTGATTCTCAGTCCCCTCTACCTGAGACTGCCTGGGTTTCTCAGACCTCAGCACCAGCCTGGTGATGTCTGAACAGCTGGACCGTGACCTTGATTAGGACGGCTGGCACAGCTGGAATGGGTGATCCTGCCACATGCTGAGATCACCTTTCACAAAGTTCAGACCTATTAAATGTCACAACACAGGGCTGCCCCAGGGTATCAAAGACAAGAATGTTTAAGAAGGAAAAAATGAACAGATATTTCCCCAAAAGATTGGGGGGGGGGGGGGGAAAGCAGGTGACAAACTCTTGCGGGTGGGTGAGAAAGGAATAAAAATTATGAAAATTCATAACCCTTTAAATTCATAGTTACAGGGAGATGTCCTAGGTATAATTTTAATAACATGTATCAGTGAAAGAAATAACAGCATAAAGGAACATTTTAGTATTTTCTATTAGAATAAGATAATTTTTTTTACTAACATGCTTGTGTTCATTTGACAAGAAAGTCCTTTCAAAAAAATAATAACGTGAAGTTATACACACTCTCATTATAGGAAAAAAAAATTTTTTTTCCGCCTTCCTCCTCCTATACCACAAAGCTGAAACAGAACAATTCAGAACAATTCACAAAGGTTCATGTCAACCCACCACAACCTGCTCTGTGGTCTGGGCTTAAACATTCTCCATTGCTTTCTGCTTTCTCCTGGACAAAGGTTTTGTTGAGGACACAATGATTTTACATTATTTTCCAAGGCATTCCCATGTTCTTGTGATTTTAATCTTGTCAATACAAAGAATTCATTAAATGTAAAATATTGTGAAGTAAGACATTTTTGTGTTTTTATAAAACTTTTCATATAATTAAAGCTCAAACTGAAAAAAAAAAAATCAATTGAGACGGTAATAGTCCATAAAGCTTTAGTCTGAAAAGCATGGACAGATACTGACCACAGGAAAAGACCAAAATAAAGTAAGAGGCTCAATGAATAGCACTATTTTTGCTGTGTTTACTTGAATCCACAAAACCTAAGTAGGGAGACAGAAAAGGTAAAAAATCTGTGGATAAAGTTAATAGCTAAAAGAAATCTGCATGAAATGCCTTGCCGATAGTATTAATTGCCGAGTAATTAAAATATAAGGGCCCAATGACAGCAGATTGGTTTAAAAATTACATTCATGTAATAGTAGAATATAATATAGTCACTAAAAATAAGATTATGGGGGGCCACAGAAAAATATTTTTTTTTTTTTTGAGACAGAGTCTAACTCTGTTGCCCTAGGTAGAATGCTGTGGCATCATAGCTCACATCAACCTCAAACTCTTAAGCTCAAGAGATCTTCTTGCCTCAGCCTCCCTAGTAGCTGGGACTACACTCACCTGCCACAGTGCCCAGCTATCTTTAGTAGAGATGAGGTCTTGCTCTTTTTTCAAGCTGGTCTCGAACTCCTGAGCTCAAGGGATCCACCCACCTTGGCCTTCCAGAGTGCTTGGATTACAGGCATGAGCTATCATACCCAGCCTGGAAAAATGTTCTAATAAAGCCTAGATAAAATTCATATTTTATAAAATTATAAAATTATATATGTAACATATTATATGTTACTTCCACCTGAGTATAACGTAATTTTTGATTCTTGCCAAATTCCTACAAAACAAAACAAAAATACAGAATAGAGAGCAAAACCAAAAACCCACAGGCAAATGTATGACAGAATCAGGTCATTAGGTATCACTTCAAACACTACAGTCCAAGCAGATGTGGAGAAGCTCAGTCTAACCACAAGCTGTATGGGTCGCGGCGGCCACATGAGAAGCAGCAGAGGGAAACAACAGGACAACTGAAGAACTTGAGAAGGGAACCTCCCAAATTGCCACTAAGTACTACATGGAAAGTGTGGTCAGCCAAATTTTAAAAAGAATCTGAAACCAGGGCTGTGAGGTATTTCTCATTCCAATAAAAAGTCAGTGCAAAAGGCTGGCATAAAGAAAAGTCTTTGCTGGGCGTAGCGGCTCACACCTGTAGTCCCAGCACTCTGGGAGGCCAAAGCAGCAGGATTGCTTGAGGCCAGAAGTTTGAGAACAGCTTGAGTAACTTAGCAAGTTCTGTTCTCTACAAATAAATAAATAATCAAGCAGGCACAGGGGTGTGCACCTGTAGTCCCAGGTCCTAGGGAGGCTGTGCAGAATGATCGCTTGAACCAAGGAGGCAGAGGCTGTACCTGTGATGGCTCCAATGCCCCTCAGCCTACCAATGCAGCAAGGCCTTGCCTTAAGTAAATAAACAGAGAGACAGGAAAACAGATAAATAGATAGGTGAATAAACGAATACATAAGAAAAGTCTGAAGAATCATAGTGCTTATGAACTCAAAATTGAGCTGCTGGATCTCCATTTGGGCCTAATACCCCACACTGGGGGAAAACTGCTTGAAACAGGATCAAATTGGAAAAGAACACAGAAAATCTAACAGAAAGAAAGAAAGAAGAAGGGCCCCCACAAAAGTGGAGAAGAACAGAGCCATGTTTATTAGAAAGCAGACCAGGAGCCCAGTAGTAGAAAGTAGCCCAAAATAGAGAGCTCTGTGAAATTAGAAGTTTTATCTAAATCAAGCCTCTCCCCTCTAAAAGTTCAGAAAAATCACTTCCACATAACATAAAAATGTACAAAAGAAAAATCAGAGGTCACATGCTATACAAAGTTATAAGAAAAAAAGAGCAACATCGTACAGAAAATGAAAGCAAACATCAAACACCTGCCATTTACACGTCTGTAACTATTATTTCAGGATGAACTAAAAGACATTAAGAAAACGATATAAGGCCATTCGAAGCCTGAATGAATAACATCAATCAGGTTAGAAAAAATAAATCTGAAAAAAAAAAATACTACAGAAAAGAGGAAATATACTGGAAGGATAAGACGCTAAAACAAATAATGCCTTAAAAGAACTAAGCATTAAAATAAGTCAATATATATGTATGTGTGTATGTCTACATATCCATATGTCAGAAAAGAATTGAAGACAATGATAGGATTTAGAGAAAAGTGTCACACGTAGTCAGGAAAGGTAAATGAGATCCAACATACAGAAAACAGGAAGAGCAAATTAAAGGAAAAAAGTCCTTAATACTTCAATACTTAAAACTATAATTCAAACGCTCTTAAATTTAAAAAAATCTGAAACTATTATTGCAAAGCAACACTAGAAACTTCAGCATATCTTGTCCAAATGACCAACACTTAAGACATACTCTAAACTGCTGGACTGCAGACTTATGCCAGAAGAAAATGGAGCAGTATGTTTAAGATATTCAAAGAAAAAAATGTGAGCAAATAATTTTAATTCAGCAAAAATTGTGGCTTAAGTATAAAGGACATAGCAAACTGCTGTCAAAATGCAGGAATGCAGGGAATCCAGTTCTATAAGCCCTTCCTGAAAAATCTAACAGAAAGTGAGCTTTAGACAAAAATGATGAAAGACATCGATAGAAGCTATTCAGAGCACCAAATATTCTTACCCATGTTATTAAAAGGTTAGAGTTAAAAGGGGGAGAGTATAGTATAAATGGCTAACTGCCCTGATAGATATAATACAATCACTGAAAATTAAAGGAGAGGGAGGGCTAGGCACAGGGGCTCACATCTGTAATCTCAGCACTTTGGGAGGCTGAGGCAGGAGGATGGCTGAGGCCAGAAAATTGAGACCACCCTGAGCAAGATGGAGACACCTTCTCTACAAAACAATAGAAAAATTAACCAGGAGTTGTGGTAGGTGGGTGTAGTCACCTCTACTTGGGAAGATGAGGTAAAAGGCTCACTTGAGCCCACGAGTTTGAGGTTGCAGTGAGCTGTGATGATGATGCCACTGTACTCTAGGCTGGGTGACAGAGTGAGACCCTATCTCGAAAAGATTAATTGAGAGAAGGAAAAAAAATAATGAAGAGAGACGAGGGATGGTGTATATAATAAACTGTGTAATTCTTCTCAGCAATCATAATTGGCAGTAGCATCGTTAGTATTGTTATTCTGAGACTGGTTTAAATTATGGAACATTCTAATCCTATTATCTCCTGTATTCTTGAGAACCAGAATAGTCAACATGGACGAAAGGCGATGCAACAGATAAGGGGTTCAACATAAGCTCTGTAATCCTGACTATGAAATGGAAATACCAGAATGGACGCCAGAGACCGGCACCTAACCAGCAACAAAGAGCATGGTTAGCATGGAGACAATCATTTTGAAACCCAAATTTCCACCAAAAGAAACCAAGGTTTCTAAGAGAAATGTCTGATTTCAGTTCTCAGATAGGAAATGTACAAGGTGAGTCTGAAACATTTGTCACAGCAGTGTGCAAAGAAGCTATCAACGCCCAGTGGGTCCTATCAGGAGGACCGAGAAGGCAATGTGAGCAGGTTTACTAACCAGAGGAAAATCTGATCTGCACTAAAAGAGAAGAAATACCAACGACTGAGACGCACTAGCATGTTTAAATTCAAGGTTCACACAAATATTCAAATGTGACGGTAACTTTCAGAGGATGACAGTGCACCAGTTCGATATTTTGAAAATCGATGAGCAAAGAGAAACAATCAGGCAATTTATCCTGTAATATCCAGATGAACGGCACTGCTGGGTAACCCAAGAGTAGGTGAAGAACAAAATTATAAAAGCATACAGGCCAACAAGTAAAACTCGAGTATCACCATTTTGCCTTTGCTAATGAATTAATGGAGGTAGGCAGCGAGCATTAGTGACTATTAGCATCACGAAAGAAAGACAGCAAGACACCAAGTGCCTCACCAGTGAAAGAACACACTGCCACCTGGAGTCTTGCACTAACGGGATCAAACACCAGCCTCTGGATGCAGCTGCCAAGAAGGCCGAGGAACCTTATAAACTGAGAATATAATCAGTAAAATCCAAACGCTGGGGAACACTATAGCTCCAGAGGCCGAGGTTCTCCAAAAGGTAAAGTGTAAATAAAAGAAAGGAATAGACAGAAAAACTGTGGACTTAGAAAAATGACCATCAAGTGTTCCAAAAGTGAACAATACTAACGTTTGGTGTATCAGGACACACACATAGGTGATCAAATAAACAAAGGCGCTGGGTGCAGTGGCTCACACCTGTAATCCTTGCACTCTGGGAGGCCAAGGAAGGAGGACTGCTTGAGCTCAGGAGGTTGAAACCAGCCTGAGCAAGACTGAGACCTGTCTCTACTAAAAACAGAAAAACTAGCTGGGTATGGTGGTGCACACCAGTAGTCCCAGATACTCAGGAGGCTAAGGCAAGAGGATTACTCAAGTCCACAACATTCTACCCAGGGCAAAAGAGTGAGACTCTGCCCCCCGCAAAAAAAGAGAGGGACAGAGGCAGGAAGGAAGAATAAACAAAGAGAAATGATTACTATAAACAGCAAAACACTACTAATTTTCTGAAGGGGCTGTGACTAGAATAGGGCATGTAAAGGGCTTCTGGGTGGCTGGCAAAGTTCAATTTCTTGACTTGAGCAGCAGTTATAAAGTTGTTTACCTTAAAATAATTCTTATATAAATATATATATGCATATATTAGAATGCTGTCAGTAACTAGCCACACATATCTATTACAATGTAAATTTACACTAAATTTAAAATTCAGTTCCTCAGTTATGCTAGCACACATCTGAGTTATGCTGGCTCAACAGTCAGTGGCTGCCTTCTCAATGAAAACTAAGATACACAAAAGTGAACTGATCTGTGTATGGTGTGTGTAGTGAGGGAGTGGTTTTCTATAATTGTGTTTTACTTCATAAAAGAAAATTAAAGTACATGCCCCCAAATACCTTAAACTCATGAATGTTGGGCGGCACCTGTGGCTCAAAGGAGTAGGGCACTGGCCCCATATGCCAGAGATGGCAGGTTCAAACTCAGCCCTGGCCAAAACTGCAAAAAAAAACCAACCAAAACTAAAAACAAACAAACAAACAAACAAAAACAAACAAACAAACAAAAAAAAACACATGAATATTGGCTATTCTTTGAAGTAATGTCAAAGGGCACACATGTCTAGAAGAGTGAAAACTGGTGTGGAAACATTTTATGCCAATACACAGCAGGAACCCCAACAAGTCCTACGGGTCTGATTTCAAGTTTCTGGTACATGGCACCAGAAACCTTCATCTAATGTAGCTGTGCTCAGCAAAGGTTAATAAGCTCTTCTCCAGTATGGACTGGTAACTAATCATTTCAATTATCACTCAACATTTATTGGACATAGGGAACATAGAAGACGATGGTAAAATAGGGCAGCAGAGTCTCTGCCAAATGGACCCTCCAAACCAGGCACGTAAGATACGTAACCCAGTTACACCCAAGGAGAACGAGGAAGTCTCCTTCTGCTGAGATGGACATCCTTAGGTCAGACTCGCCCTACCTCCATACAGGCGCTGAGCTCCGAGTAAAGTTTTAAGGAGGAATTTCCTCAGAAGAGCTTCAAAGGAGGTATATGAAAGGTAAAAATGGAAATTCAGCCTATAGAGTCCTAAAAATGTTTCCAAGCAGGGTAAATGGCATGAGAGAAATGGGAGACGAGGTGTTCACGCACATCAAAGTGAGACCTATAAAAACGTGTGTTACATAAAGAGCAGAGGGCTGAAAAAATGTATTTAGAGGTCAAAACAGACAACATCAGAGCACTAATGGACACAAAGAAAGGGGTGTCCACTAATTCTTTTCAGTTGTCAGGAAGACATGTGTCGGTGCTACAAAAGAGGATAATTATAAAGGAGGCATTTTGAATAAATAGAGGAAAAAGGATGGAGAAAGAAACATCTTACCGACTAAATATACTGTCAAGGCAGGGCAAGGTAGCTCACGCCTGTAGGCCAACACTCTGAGAGGCCAAGGCGGGCGGATCACTTGTGCTCACAGGTTCAGGACCAGACTGAGCAACAGAGAGATCCTGTCGCTAAAATAGCAGAGCGGTGTGGCAGCCACCTGTAGTCCCAGCTACCTGGGAGGCTGAGGCAAGAGAATCACTTGAGCCCAAGAGTTTGAGGTTGCTGTGGCTGCAATGCCACAGCATAGCACTCTACCGAGGATAACAAAGTGAGACTGTCTCCAAAAAAAAAAAGACACACACACACTTCCACCTGAGCCAGCCTCTAATTATCCAGGGAAGATATCAGTATTTTCTTTAAAATAATGTAATGGATACTAAAACATAATGAGAAAAAATATAAGACTACAGAAATTGTGCTCCAGTGTAATAAAGAGGGCATTAACAAAGGTGCATTAACAGTTAAAAGGCAAGGGAAAATCAATAACTTCAGGTCATATTTTAGTTACCATGCCACATGCCATACACCAAAGAGCACACTGGCTTTGAGTCAGGATAAAAGATGCCTATCTAGAAAAGAATGCTAGAATGGGTTAAGGGCAAGAAGAGAGGAAGAAGAGAAATAGAAACCAACAAGGTCTAATTTCTCCCTCTATTCCAGTCTCTTTTGATCTCAGAAAGTCCGTCATGTGTTTACTAGTGCCTGGATAGGATCCAAATATTCTCCTCAGCTCTCTTTCACATTTTATTCTATCGAGAAAGATTTGGCAACTGAAATCTATTATGATGTCAAAAGGTAGCTGACAACATAAAATGTAACCCGCTGAGTTGATGCCGCACATGGCTAAATTTACAACAACATGAGTATCATAAAAATTATAAGAACTGCAAATTAACGACTGATTTCTAGTTCACTGACATAAATAATGGTAAAGACCTGGATAACTTCCAAACATCTTTACCACTGTTTAATTTGTCAAAATCTATCAAGAGCATTTCAACCACAAACCTGTCCTCTAAGGTGCATTATCATGCCCGTGCTGGGATTAGCATCGGTGGCAACCCAAGTCAGACTGCGTAATTGCTAGGGCTCCTGAAGGGGTCTTCTCTCCCTCCCGCAATTCCTCAACGCGTCAGTGTCTCAATCTTTCCTTAAGTGCCATTCTTACTCTCAATTAGTTATTGAAGATGATTTAGAAATTTGGCTCTCATTTTGTTAAGAGATGTCTCTCTCTGCTTTCAAAATGAGTCCCTCATTACAGTGTTAAGGTTCCTACTGAGCTCAAATTAGCAAGATTTTCTGTTTACTTCATATTTGTGAACCAGGAATGCTGGTAGCAGTACGGTGCAAGAGAGCAGTTAGCTGATGGCTGTTGGGAAACCCAGCGGGTAGAGAGGTCACACATTGAAACAAAATGACAAAGACAGTAATTCTTCTCTGAGAGTGAGTTAGATACAGAACCACATGGCTACCTCCACCGACAATCAACTCTACTCCTAATTATGACATGAAAAGAATATGTGTTTAATATACATACAAAATCTCTCCTGAAAAATCGTATTTCATTCATAGTGAATTTAAAATCACATTTGAAGTATGTTATTGTTCATGGGCAAACACCAGGATGTAGTTAACAATAATAAAAATGGCTAAGGAATTATTTGATATGAAAGACCAATGCCTTTAAAAAAAAATCCTTCCAGAAGGAATGATCTTTTTATGCATATGCGTATGTGCGTGTGTGTGTGTATAACCTCCTGCCCGCTGTCCACCCACTGATTGATATCTAGAACAAATTTACAATACTGCTGAAAAGAAACAAATTAAATGTTTGGCCATAATATTGTCAGCAAAAACAATCCATCAGTAGCACTGTCTAAGTAGAGCTATATATGCATTTGTGCAGAAACTAGGCAGTTCTAACTCTCTGATTAGGGCTAATCATTGAGTTTATGGAGATGTTTGATAGATACTAAGTAAACCTAGCATACACTCCTTGCGCCCAAATTGGTTTATTTCACATTTCTGTACTTTGGGGGAAAAGCAATTTCTGTATGACAGACGCACCTGGAGTTTGCCATGCGGCCTACACACAGAAAGGGCTGTGGAGTCAGAGATCTAGCAACGACCAGAAAATTACATTTTATTCTTATTTGCTAAAAAAAAAAAAAAAAAAAAAAGCATATTTTCTTCCTATGAATCCTGTTTGCACTGAGTTAGTCCATGTCTACACAGAGTAAGTGAATATAGAGATGAAACATCCATCTGCGTAAATCAAAGCTCCCAGTCATCTGCTACTGAAGACAATGTTGCTTTGGCCTCAAATGGACCCTACCAGCTGCCTATCAATTTAAAACAAACAAAAAACAAACATTCACAAAATAAGCCATTAATCCTTCATTTCTCTTTACCTGTGTAAGTATGGCCTGAATGTCTCTATCAATGTCAGAGAGTCATTATGTAACTCAACGTTTTCACAGGGTGGGATAATTTCTAAGCCATAGAACGGAATGAAGTTCTAAGAGCGGGTGATATAACAAGAACGCCTTCTTTTGGCGTCCTCAACAAAGTCTTCATGTACAAACAGAGTTCCAAAAATACATGAGGCAAAACCTGACAGAACTGAAGGGAAAAAGAGGCAATTCAACAACAGGACAGAACAAGACATGATCAGCAAGGAAACAGAAGACAGGCACCCACTGTGAACCAGCCAGACCTGACAGATATCGTACAAATTTCCATCCCAAAGCAAAAGAATATACATTATTCTCAAGGACATTCTTCAGGACAGACCATATGCTAGGCCATAAAACTTGCTGCACTATATTTAAAAATATGTTCTCCAATTACAGTGGAATTAAATTACAAGTCAATAACAGAAAGAAATCTGGGAAATTCACAAACATGCAGAAATTAAATGATGCACTCCTACAGAAAGAACCAAAGAGTCAAAGAAGTCAAGACGAAAATCAAAGGGCGCGCCTGTGGCTCAGTGGGTAGTGTGCTGGCTCCATATACCAAGGGTGGCAGGTTCAAACCCAGCCCGGACAAACTGCAACAACAAAAAAAGCCAGGCACTGTGGCAGGTGCCCATAGTCCCAGCCACTTGGGAAGCTGAAGCAAGAGAATTGCCTAAGCCCAATAGCCAGAGGTTGCTGTGAGCTGTGATGCAACAGCACTCTACCAATGGAGACATATTGAGACTCTGTCTATAAAAAAAAAAAAAAAAAAAAAAAAAAAATCAGAAAACACTTTGAGATGAATGAAAATAAAAATATACTAAAACTTAGGCGACACAGGTGAAGCAATGCTCAGAGAGGAATTGAGAGCTATAAACACCTATATTAAAAAAGAAAAAATATTTCAAATGAATACTTGCTTGGAGTTAATCTCCTAGTTAGCAAATCCACCAACGTATCCTAGAACTTGATTCTCCAGGCATAAGACCGAGTAACTTCTACAGCAGTCATTTGTATTCAGTAAAGACACAAGTTTGAAACTATATTATCTAAAATGTCCCCCAAGTTTTTTATCTGTGGAAGTTTCTGGTAGAACATCAGTTTCTTCTTACTGATTTCCTAAATGAGGAAACGGAAATCACACAACAAGTTAGCAGAAAAAAATACAGCTTTGAAAAACACAGGTTCTTTGAATTTGAATCTGATTTTTTTTTTCTGTTACACAAATATTTTCCCTTGTGAATACAATTTTTTTTTTTGTGGCTTATCCTGTATATATGCTGCAAGCTACTAAATTTTGGCTTACTACTACCATTCTCTTCTCTAGATAGCCATACGCATTTTCACATACACATCAGAAATTACAAATCTATTTTAAAAATCCATTCTACAAATCAAGGATGGATTTTTGTTCTTAAAAACCACGAGGAAGTTATGGGGACCATGTGATATGGTCTGAGGGACCTGAAACTCTGACTCTGGAAAGACAGTGGAGCACAGAATATCTTACTAGTCAAGTGATCTAAAAAGGTGAAGGAGTGAAAATCTGGATTATAAATGCAAACCTAATTATCTGTCTTTAAAATTTTTTAATGCTGAAATAATTACAGACCAGAAAAAGCTGCACGAATAGTGCAAAGAACCCTATATGCCCTTCCCCCACATTTCCCCAATGGTGACATCTTATATAGCTGCTTACAATATTAGAACCAGGAAAATGGCATTAGTACATCCCTGTTAACTAAATGAGACCTTAAACAGCTTCAGTTACTTCCTCTGTAACTCCAGGCAATTTAATGTAGGTAGTCTCTCTGAGCCTCAGTTTACTCACCCTTAAATTAACATACAGGTACTGAGAGGAGCTACTTCACAGTACTTATAAGGATTCCATAAGATGGTTTCAGCACACTGCTTATAAAAATAGTTATCATATATAAGAACTTGATAAATGCTCACATTATAATTCCTAAACAAGACTTTTGGGATTTCCAGTGTGCTGTTACACTTGCCCCAAGGCCCTTCTTACTTCTAATATAGAGATGGCATCTGCCAACATTTATAGTCTGGAAATCCCAAAGGACCACAACACCAGAGAAACAACAAAATGTAGCCTACTGTAAAGACTGAAAGGAAATCTAACTCAGAATTGTTTTCCTTACACACAGACATTGCTTTTTTCTTTTTTTTAAACTTAGTCTTTCCAACAGTGAAATGACTCAGGTGCTACTGATACCAACTTTTGATGCCTTTGGGAGAAAAACGAGTAGACCAACTAAAATAGCTGAACCTTAAACTGAAAATCTGAAAGTAATTGTACTTCAGCTTTGTGTCATATTGTTGTGGGAAAAGGGTATTTTCTCCTCTATGAGTTTTTAAGTCTCAATTAGATTGTTTTTTGGTTGTGTGTTTGATTGGGCTATTGTTGTTATTGTTGTTTGTTTTTTGACACAGAATCTCACTCTGTACCCAGGCTCCAGTGCCTGGGCATCAGCCTAGCTCACAGCAACCTCAAAGTCCTGGGCTCAAGCTATTCTCCTGCCTCAGCCTCCTCAGCTACTGGGACTATAGGTATGAGCCACAATGCCCAGCTAATTTTTCTATTTTTAGTAGAGATGGGATCTTGCTCTTGCCCAGGCTGGTCTTGAACTCCTGCACTCAGGGATCCTCCTGCCTCAAATTCATTCTTTGACTCAAACAGATCATCAAATACAAGCTTGGATCTACCCTGCCAGTCTCCAAACCTGCTGGTGTCAACACTCAAGGAGAGAAGGACTCTAAGAGCTGAGCCTCTTCCTAGGTCTTAAACAAATCTCTGTTTGAATGTACTTGCACATGCAATAAAGAACCACATGTACAAATAGTTTCAGTTCCACGCTAGGGGCTATGCCTGGGCCTTAGCCCCGAGGAATGTGTGAGTCTATCCAAGGCCCCTCTGGCTTTGGCATGGCAGACACAGGTCAGTACCCAGAATGCCCCTGGGCCTTACCTTCTTCACAGCTACATTTTAAAGACACAAGTGTTTAATTTATAATGAGGAAAAAAGAACTTCGCTGGGTTTTCCCCTAGCTCTGAAATTTTCATACTTTGAGGAGGGGTAAATGATTAACCTTAATTTAAGGAATTTTTTTGTCTACCTTTTTTCCTATTCTATTTTTTTTTCCTTTTTGCAAATTAGCTACATTTTCAAAACCTGCCTCCCACAAACGTTCTGAAACCCTAAAGTGTCTGCTCCATTTCTTTTAATAGACATTATTTGGAATCAGTTAAAAGGACAAATAATATGTCCACTCATCAGCCAAATAGCTAAAGTAGACATTTTTGGTTCATTTTAATACTCAGACCTCTCTTCTGTTCTTCTTAAGTCAGAGCAAATAAGAATCATATTTGGATCGTTTCAGCTTTGATTTCAGATTAGGGTAGGAATCTTAAACCAAGAGATCATTAAGGACATTACTTAGTGCTAAGATCAGAGGAAAATCATTTAACAAATACAGGACTTGATCCATTTTACACCACATATATCAATTAACGTGCCCATAAGCCTCGGTTTCTCACTCTCAAGATTTATGTGTAACTGGGTTAAAGAAAAGGTTTGGGGATATGGGGAAGCAACTTATTTTTTATTTTATAAAATATACCAACAAAGTCAAACCCTGGTTTCCTACCTGAATTGAAAAGAAGATGCCTTTAATTCTGTGTGCCACTACCCCTTGTCCAGTTCCAACTCCCTTTTTCTCAACATGAACATATGTTTCCCTTAAAATTACTTCTTTTTTCCTACCCTGGTGTTATGCAAGATCCCTGCTTATTTTGGCGACTGAAACAAAATAAGAAGAGCCACCCAGAGTTCTCCATTCCAAAGGGAGGAGCTTCCCAAGAAAAGCAAAGTTTTATTGTTGTATTTCCTTTCAGCACTGCCGAAGAGCAAGAGGTACACTCCACTGAAGAAATTCAGTACAGAAGAGGGAGCTGGTCCTGAAGTTCTTATTTAAACCATGAATGGCATTGAATGGCAGGTGTGGGCAGGGACTATCTGTAGGTTCATGATCACTCATTGCATGTAAAAACAAACAAACAAAAACACCAGAAATTGGCACTATGTATATATGTATATATGGAGTAAGATGGTTAAGTAGGTCCAATATGCAATAAGTGATGGTGCTTTTTGAACAGAGTGTGGAGAAAGGGGATGCTTTTTATTTCAGAGAGAGCCCAGGAAAAATCAAATTCTCAGATTAAAATGGCAAACCTTGACTTTATTTTTAGGATCAAAGTGCTCACTAAAATTGCACAGGCCTAGGTGAAAGCTTTAAAAATTGAGGAGGGGCTAGCATACTTATGCAAGAAAAACAAAGAGAGGCTTGCATATAGGATATTGGTTTCAATGAGGAAGGGTGAACGCCAAAAACAGTATAAGAACTAATCACTCACATAATAGATCACTGTGAGCAAAGCTCGCCTGCAGATGTTGGAGTCAATGATCTAAGCCTCACATTTGGAACGGCTGTGTGACTGGAGCCATGATATATAAAGTAAGACCCAAGTGCCAAAGTTTTGATTTAGCCAAGCAAACGTGACTGTTTTTGTTGGGTGGAAGAGACATTTTTTTCACTGAGCAAAGAATTACAGTAAACATCTGCTAACCATGACCACAGAAGAGGTGGTTGTTTTCATCCAAGGTCATTTTCAAGGAATAAATTTAATTAATAAAACCGCATAGTAATAGTATCCAACCTTCCAACAACTCTGCCTGCCTGTATCCACAGACCTATTCATTAAGGAAGCACTTTCCCATTAAGACTTCTTGAGGACCACGGATGTGGTATAAGGATTTCCCGTCCCAAGGGATGCTTGAAAACCCAAGTCGACTTTACTTCTTATCTCATTCCTCAGGCAGCTGTTTTCTGGAGGACTTTTTTGCTCTATTAGCAAGACTTTATTATGATACATATATTATTTAGGTAACTAAAGCCCCGTTTTTAAAAGGTGGAAATTAATGGGTTGAAAGCTTGACCTCACATATAAACCTCCCAGGCTGTGTCTCTCTGTCAAACCGCCTTGTTGAAAATAACTATAAGAATTAATATAATCCAGAATAATTTGGGTTTTTAAAAATTCCTTATTTGGGAATAAGGGAAGCTAGCAGGAAACTGAATTATTCAGGCTGATTGTCATTCAGACCCATCAAATTAGAGCTCAAAACATCACTTTGGCTTTGAATAACCAGCCGTAACTGCTCCAAAATGAGAGACACCCATAATTACCATTATTAAGTATTCCTTAATTAAGAAAAAATAATCAAATTCATAAAACCCCAACTCCCATTCTAAGTGAACTTCTGCATATGCCTTCAATATCAGGAGTCTTCTAAACTAGAAAGGCCAGTTTTACCTAAACTAGATGTTACCACTAAATAAAAATAAAGAACTAAAAGGTTTACTATTTCCATCCAGAATAATGGGAATATGCTCAATCGATAAGACACTAAGTATGTGGAATGAAAAGAATATAGTGTCCCCCATTATCCACGAGGGATACAGTCCAAGGTTCTCAGTGCATGCCTGAAATCATGAATTAGACCAAACCCTATGTATACTATGCTTTCTCCTATACATGCACACCTACAATAAAGTTGAATTTATAAACTAGGCACAGTTAAGAGATTAAACAATAATAAAACCCCAGTAAGAGTAGCCCACATAACAAAATCCCAAAACCAGAAATGTTGGTGTGGATGTGGAGGAAAGGGCACACTTCTACACCGCTGGTGGGAATGCCCACTAATACGTTCCTTCTGGAAGGATGTTTGGAGAATACTTAGAGATCTAAAAATAGACCTGCCATTCGATCCTATAATTCCTTTACTAGGTTTATACCCAGAAGACCAAAAGTCACAATATAACAAATACATCTGTACAAGAATGTTTATTGCAGCCCAATTCATAATTGCTAAGTCATGGAAGAAGCCCAAGTGCCCATCAACCCACGAATGGACTAGCAAATTGTGGTACTACATGTATACCATGGAATATTATGCAGTCTTAAAGAAAGATGGAGACTTTACCTCTTTCATGTTTACATGGATGGAGCTGGAACATATTCTTCTTAGCAAAGTATCTCAGGAATGGAAGAAAAAGTATCCAATGTACTCAGC